>JABUQX010078651.1:17500-35000 GCA_015478945.1 Trachelipus rathkii
AAACTTTCTGATTATTCACATTTTAGATATTTATTGTAAATAGGTTTTATCGTTTTAAAATTTAGGGAATAATTGAGTGCTCATCTTCTCTTCTCATTGTCTTCTATGTTTATGTATATTTGTTTCTGTCTGTTTTTGTTTTTTTTTTTTTTTTTTGCTTTTTTGTGATTGCGTGTGCGTGTGAGTGTATGATAGCAGATTTGCACAGGCGTGGCTTTCTTTTGACTTTACCAACATCAATGGCTTGCACTCTAACTCTGCATCCATGGAATACTACCTCTCCAACTCTAAACCTAATTTTATGCTCTTGTCTGAGACCCAGATGCCGGTAAGAATTCATCCTTCAACTCGCTTAAATATAATCCAACTATAACTTATTTTATAATTTCCGTTTGAAGGGGGGAATGTGCCTATGTAAATGTAAACATTCCTATAGCACGTCTCGAGAATCTCGAATCTTTTAACTTCGATGTTCTGTGGCTTAAATCTTTCTTCCTTCTACTACAATAATTTTGTACTGTTCTCCCAACAGAACAGATTTTCATACCTTTTTTGATTACCTTACTACTTCTCAAGGAGACTGATATATCTTCTCATCCAAATACTGAGGTCCTCTATTTAGGGGATTTCAATGTACACAAAACTGAATAGTTGGGTTCCTCTCGTACTGATTTAGTTGGGAGGAAGCCGAATCATTCAGTATTCTCAACGATCTGGAGTAACCGATTAAATAACCTACACACATTCCGATCGTCCCAACCGATTCTTGAACACACTTGGACCTATGTTCCACCACTAGTCCTTCTCTCTATAAATACACCACCTTCTGCTCCTTTATCGGTAAATCTGACCACAACCTTTATATCACTTAATTTAATACTTCTCTCCAACATCTCCATCCCGCCCTATCTATGTGGTTTTTCTGGCACTTTGATCGGGCCGATTGGGGGGCATTGCGTTGCTTTTACGCTAACTATAATTGAAGTGACTGCTTTGACTCTTAAGACGCTTCAGATTCTGCCGATAAAGTGGGAACTGTAATTGTTAATGGGATGAGCAGGTTCATTCCCTCTTGGACTAAATCTTTTTCTCCTCAAAATCCATGGTTCGATCGTGCTTGTTCCCTGGCCATTCAGGCTAGAGACAATGCTTATCGGGTGTGGAAAATTTTCGTTCTCCTATCACTCTTGCCAATTTTCATTCAGCTAGAAATCGTTGCAGGGATACTCTTCGACGAGCAAAGCGGACTTTCTTTATTAAACTGAAATGCGTTGACCTCCTGGTTCTCCCATCACTGAAATCTCTCTGGCCTTCTGTCAAAACATCTCTAACAACTCTGTAAATCATCCCTTCCTCCCTCTTATTCGCTCTGATGATTCTGTTGTTAATACCCCTCCAACTGAAAAGGCCAATAATCTCTTTGGCCTCCTATTTTCCTCCTCTAATTCAACCCGGGACGATTCTGGTATTCCTCTTCCTCCTCCTTCTCCTTCAGGTGTCCTATGCCTTTACCTGTCATTTCATTTGATCGGGTGCAGCAGCCCTTCTGAAATCTATGAACGTTAGGGAGGCGCAGTGGTCCGGATGGCATTCCTCTCCGAGTTTTGAGGAAGTGCCCGTGCTGACCCCACCCCCTCGTTCAACTATATTCTCTATGCCTTAATACTAGCTAATACTCTTCCTCAGTGCTGGAAGCGCGCATATGTCCAACCTATTCGAAAATTATGCTGCTCTGATCCTTCTAACTATCGCCCATAGCTCTTCAACACTTGTATTCTTCTAAGATCTTTGGAAACCCTTCTCAACTCTCACTTCTTTGATCATCTGGAATCTCTTTCCTTCTTTCTGATTACCAGTACGGCTTTCGGTGCTCTAGATCTACTGGGCGATATGCTTTCCTATTTAACAGATTTATGGTATTCCCTTAGGAACTACGGAAGACTTGTGTGGTGGCGCTTGACATACTAAAGCATTTTGACCGGGTATGGCATGTCACTGCTCTCCAAGCCCTCCTTGGGTTTCCTTCTTCTCTTGCTTACTTATGTCTAGCTTTCTTTCAAATCGCTCAATGTTGGCTGTTGTTGATGGGGCATATTCTTTTCTGTCAATAGTGGGTTCCTCAGGGTTCTGTTTTATCTCCACTTTATTCCCAGTTTTCATCAATGATCTCTCACCTGCACACTAACCTATCCACTCATGTCGGCTTATCAATCCTTCATTCTTCAACTCATAATAATTCTGCTCCTTTACTTAGAATTGCCTCCTCGTCTTAATCTTCCGATTCTATTCTCGCTGATCTGATAGGAATTTCAGGGTTGGGTCGTTTCAAGCTTGTAATCTAATTCTTAAACCCAACTTCTACAAATCTTCTCTTTTAAGACACTTAACTTTTCTATCTCTTTTTCGACTGTTCTCTTGTCTCTCCTGTTGACAATGTAAACATCCTTGGCCTTAAAATAAACAAAAAAATACTGAAAAACCTCAATTGCTAGGGTGCCCTCAAAGAAACTGGGAGTTCTGTTTAGAGTGTGAGACTTTTTTTTCCTCTTTTCAGTTACTCCACCTATACAAGGGTCTCATCCGCCGTTGTATGGAGTACTGCTCTCATATCTGTGTGGGGGCGGGGGCTCTGGTTTCATCCATTTTGGATAAATTGAGTCAAAATGCCAAAAAGACTTATAAATCCGTCCTGTACTTCTAGTTCACTTGACCCTTTATATTTGCGGCGCGGGGATGTTGGTGCTTTATCCCTTTCTATAGGTTACCACAGCTGCAAGTGCTCGAGGGAACTATCCACTCGCGCCACCACCTTTACGACGCCCCTGTAGCAAAAGGTGCTGTGTCGGCACATGAGTTTTGTGTTGATGCTAGTAACTCCAGACTGGTTCGCCGCAGTTCTTCTTCCTGCCACCCTGTTCTGTGGAATTCCCTTCCATCATCTGTGCTTCCTACTCAATTTACCTCTCATCTTTAAAGCCTGCGTCTGTGCCTCATCTGCGTAATTTGCGTTAGATGGATTTTTGAGGTGTTCAACACCCACTCCTTGTATCAGGGTTCTGCCCGGGTGAGCAGCGGTGACAACTGTAAAAAAAATAAATAAATAAAAGCGTGCTGTAGTTAGCCTTAAGCTAGCTGAACCCCACAAGAAAAGGCACCTCCGACGGTGAACCACTTCTAGAATGCATTAAAATAGCATAACCGAGGAGCTTGCTCGCTTGACAGAAAAAAAGGAGACAGAGAAGTGGAAGCCGCCTTATCTGCAACCCCTGGCAACAGCACTGATAGTGACGATGGTGGCTTTTCAGCAAACAAACCCACTGAAATGAGATTTTCAGTGGCTATGTTAGACTTTGATAAGTTCTGGCGGAAATTGCATTGACATCTCATTTACCTTCAAAGGAATCACACCAGGGAACCTCATCGTAAAAACTGAAGAGACAACAGTCATCAAGGAGCAAAGATAATTCAAATTTGCAGTCTGTGAAAGTGGAGATGAGGCTCTACGAAAACATGAGATGCTGCCTAAAGATGAATCCTTTCATGCGGTGGCATGAAAATGGGACAAGGTTTTCAATATTATCAGTGCTTGCAGGCAAATAATTATCAGCACCTCCTTCATCAGTCGAGAGAGAGCGTATTTATAGTGTAGGTAGGAATGTAAACACCCCAAAAAGGAACAGTCTCTCGCCAGATACTAGTGAAAGCTTAATGTTTTTTGCATCACAATTTGTGAATTTTTGAATTTGAGTATTGAATGATATCTATCTTAAAGGAGTATTTTATTATGTCATGTTTAAATAGTGTTTTTTTATTTTAACTTTTCAGCTGATTAATTGACAGGTCTCTTTCATTATTTTTATTCTTTATATTGTAGCTAGTTAAAGAATCTTCTTGTAAATTGTAATCATGTTAAAACATGAAAGCTAGTAGCTAATTTGTGAATTTTTGAATTTGAGTATTGAATGATATCTATCTTAAAGGAGTATTTTATTATGTCATGTTTGAGTAATAGGGTTTTTTTATTTTAACTTTTCGGCTGATTAATTGAGGTTTCTTCTTTCATTATTTTTATTCTTTATTTTGTAGCTAGTTAAAGAATCTTCTTGTAAATTGTAATCCTGTTAAAACATTAGTAGCTAAACTTTGTTAATACCTACTTGAAAATGGAAATGGAATATTTTTTAAATAAACACAAACATAAAAAAGTTATTAATATTATATTTGCAATTATTATTCCTTAAAGGTACTATTTTAATTTATAAAATAAATATACTTGGGCACAACCAAATATGAAATATAAATGACTAAGTATTGTTTGTACAGGGAATGCAATCTTGAGTTGCCTAGCAGTGCACAAATGTTCTATCTTATTACTGTGTATTTATTATATTATTTAAAGTATCGGTATCGGCACCTAAAAAAATAGAGTATCGGTATCGGTATCGGTCTCTTTTCTATCGGTATATCCCTAATATAGGAAGAGAGAGATAGATAGATAGATAGATAGATATAGATTATGTATATATATATATAATATATATATATATATATATATATATATATATATATATATATATATAGAGAGAGAGAGAGAGAGAGAGAGAGAGAGAGAGAGAGAGAGAGAGAGAGAGAGAGAGAGAGAGAGAGAGAGAGAAAGAGAAAGAGAAAGAGAAAGAGAAAAAGAGAGAACAATTATATATATATATATATATATATATATATATATATATATATATATATATATATATATATATATATATATATATATATATATTATTATTATTATATATATATATATATATATATATTTATTATATATATATATATATATATATATATATATATATATATATATATATATATATATATATATATATATATATATATAATATTAAGCATATATATATATACATGTTACAAGTTATTGTTACATGTTAAGTTATATATATATATATATATATATATATATATATATATATATATATATATATATATATATATATATATATATATATATATAGATATAGAGAGAAACCCACCATGTTTAAGAGAGAAAGAGAAGAGAAAGAGAGAGAGAGAGAGAGAGAGAGAGAGAGAGAGAGAGAGAGAGAGAGAGAGAGAGAGAGAGAGAGAGAGAGAGAGAGAGAGAGAGAGAGAGAGAGAAAGAGAAAGAGAAAGAGAAAGAGAAAGAGAAAGAGAAAAGAGAAAGAGAAAGAGAAAAAGAAAGAGAGAGAGAGAGAGAGAGAGAGAGAGAGAGAGAGAGAGAGAGAGAGAGAGAGAGAGAGAGAGAGAGAGAGAGAGACGAGAAGGAAGGGGCGGATAATAGGAGGGAATGGCATGGTTTTGTGAGGGGGTATGGTCTGGGCCCAGTCCACGGGGATGAACCCTACATTGACCAGATACCACAGTGAAGGTTTGTCAGAGTCTTGTGAATCCCTAGGTGAATTTTATTTTTATTTATTTATTTATTTATTTTGATTGGTTATTTAAGGGGGAGTTAGCTTTCCTTTCGACTTACGTCATGCTCTTCTACTTTAACTATCCTATTTCCATGCATGTTACGCACCCCAACTCAACCTTTAATGGGCAGAAAAGGGAGGATAAATAAATAATGGAATATATATATATATATATATATATATATAGAGGTATATATATATATATATATATATATACATATATATATATATATTAAAGATATATATATATATATATATATATATATATATATATATATATATTAAGGTTATATATAGTAGTAAACTAGAGTATATTTATTAGAATTACATTGCTATTTATCTCCTTTTTTCCCCTAAGACTGGTGCGTTACATGCATCGGAAAGAAAAGTAGTAGAAGAATATGGCCGCGCTCAGTGCCGTTTTACCGGCCCCCTATATATGCTCCAGTTAGTGAGAACTCGAGTCGCGTGAAACCATTCTGCAGCCATTTGATCGGGTGACGGACCCACTATGGCATATCGTCAGGTGTAGGCCTGGTTAGGTGGGCCACAACCATAGTCATTAAAACCCCTCCATTCACGAGGTTATGTATTTTAATGCTCTTCAAATAAACCACATTTTCTTTCCTTCAAACATTGTTTGCGCTAACTCAACTACTTTCTTTGAACCCAGCTCTGTTGCCTATACATCCGCTTAACAATGAGTTCCAACAGGTGACCAAACCATCTCAACGTACTTTCATTTATTCTCTCATTTACCCTTTCTTCACACCACATAACTCTCTAATACGTTCATTCCTCATTTTATCAATCCTTTTCACACCTAACACGCCCCTAAGATTGTCCATCTGAACACATTAGACCATTAGAACTTTAAGAATTAAATAATTGAAATAATTAGGCATAAAACTACATGAAACTCTTAAAAAATATATTAAACTAAGGAACTGCCCCCCCCAAAAAAAAAAAAATCCACTATTTAAAATTCTTGAAATTCTCAAAATCTTCGAGTAAATAAACTGCGATGTAAAAAAATTAATGGAGCAATAAGTAAATAATTTATATATAATTTAAATAATAATTATTTCGAATTTCATTTTAAAATAAAGTTTTTATAAATTAATTTTTTTACAGAACTATTAAAATTTCTGCACAAGTTTAGTACTACACAACTAAATAGTTAACGAAGTTGTCTGCTTTCATTGAGCTCGTTGATTACGGAATAGTTTTAAAACTGTTTGGAATAGTAAAGTAGTTTTAAGAAACCCAGTCATTTTTATTACGTAAAATTGGTATTAAAACAATTGCAACAACAATGAAAAAAATACTAAAATGCGAATATAAACAAAGGAGAATATATGAGTCATCGTTATGATGTAAGCAAAAAAAAATTTTATTTTAAGAAAATTAAAAGTTTATCATGAAGTTTTGTATCGTATTGCAGTCAATGGGGAACTCTAACACATAATTGTCGCATTATAAATAATCTTGCAACACAGCACAAAACAGATTGAAGGTAGAGCTATCCATGGTGGTGAAAATTTTCCTTGTTCAAAAACTGACATCATAAAACCATTTAAAAAAAACCTTTTAAAGTGCTTTATCCCTTATCAAGAGGGTAACACGGGGGGACCACGGGAAATCAAACTTTAAGGCCGACTATCCCAAACCAGCGCCACCAACATGTTCGCAGTATAAAACCATTTAAATATTTTAAATTTAAATAACATACCTCTGCCCCTCCCATTCGGGCAAACTGAACATATTTATCAATATCAGATTTCTGTTGTTCGTCGACGACGCATCCAACGTCACACGCTTTATCTAATGAAGGACCTACTCGTAATGTTTTCATTCGATCCTTCAATTTGGATATAAATATATTATATATTGATTCCTGTGCCAAAAGACGTGACCCGGCAGAACAAACCTATGGAGAGAGTTATAAATTAACATTTATATATATATATATATGCTACTATTATTCGTTTCTGTCATAGAAAACAAAATAGCGACTAATAAAGACTGATCTAATATGGCTTTCTCTTTTCGGACGAGGTTTAAGAAACAAATAACATGCGCTGATGATCTACCAGTTAATAGTAGTTTGGGCCATATTTTGTTTTAACAAAAACACAAACTCTTCCCTGATAAAAATTTTAAAATGATTTACACAAAAGCAGCTGATAGTAGAATACACATTAAAGCTTGAGTTTTTGAAATTTTTGACATTATTATTATTATTTTTATCATCTCTAATTTGCATACATTTTGGAGGGAGTAAAAGTTCCATTAGCTTATTAACTCTCCCCTCCCCCTACCCCCCCCCCTTTAGTTAAGGCTCTGGTAACATTTGGAATTTGTTAACAACATTTTATTTTCAATTTGAATAAACACGAAAACTTGAAATCAAGAATACAAACTCTTAACTAACTTATTTGCATTCCATTCCTTTTTCTACACCCAGAAAAAAAAACAGAAAAAAAAAACAGAAAAAAACATTCACAGACTAGCCTTAATCAGGGAAGGGACAAAGATAAATCCTTTTACGAGTGCAAATAAGCACCTTGAACGGAAAATTATGTGACAAAAACAAAAGCATATTTGCGACAAAAACAAAAGCATTTGCGACAAACACAAAAACATTTTTGTGGCAAACAAACATTTGTGACAAACACAAAAACATATTTGTGACAAAAACAAAAATATATTTGTGACAAACACAAAAACATATGACAAAACAAAAATATATTTGTGACAAAACAAAAACATATTTATGACAAAAACATATTTGTGACAAAAACAAAAACATATGTGATAAAAACAAAAACACATTTATGACAAAAACAAACAGGTAAAGCATTCTTAGCATACAGATATTTCTTCAAAAAAAATAAATAAAAAAAGTCACCACAGCAGCCTAGAGTGCCAATCTCCACAAAAGCGATAGGCAAAGATCCATTTTATTATTATTTCCAGTTTTATAATATTGAAGATCACTTAATCTAGAAAACAAAATAACTACAGAAAAAGGATAAATATATGACAAACATAATGGCAAAACTGATAATTAATTGTTCTACATATTAAATAACATATTTAATGTTATTAATACTAACCTGGCCTTGATTGAAAAATATAGCATCTACAATTCCTTCAATTGCAGAATCCAAATCTGCTGATTCATAAACAATGACCGGACTTTTTCCTCCTAGTTCTGAAGGAATAATAAATTTTTGATTTTAGTCCTAGTGATCCTAGTTGCCAGGTCATTTGGAATAAAGAAGTGCAATTTCATTTATAACTAAATGACAAACCTCAACTCTTGTATGAAATACGAAAAAGTGTGCTATGTATATTAAATGATGCTACTCGTCTGGTCAAGCCAGTTTATCATTATTTCCCCTTAAAAAAACTGATATAAATTCATTAGTGGCAAATCAACCCATATAAAGAATATCATTCCTACTAGCTCTTCCATTACACGCATTAAACTTCTCTCTATAGTTAAACTACAAGTTGTTATGGGCACCATTAACTTGTCCTTCACAATTTTCCTAAACTTTGCGAGCTTTCTCTTTGTCGACTTTCACAGATTTTTCTTCCACTTTAAGACTAATCCACTAGTTTTTATAATTTGACTTAAAGTATTTTACTGTTATAAAAAAGTATTTTACTGTTACATCTCTCAATGGGTTTTCTTAACTTTCCACAAGTTTACTTCAACCTAGAAACTTTTTTTTTTTTTTTACTTCAACATTAAGTAATCATCCAATGTTTACCTGACTTAGTCATCTAAATTTCAAAGATTTCTGTTATTTCCACGAACAAATTTTTTGCTACTATTTTTCCTTCTTGACAAATAATAATAATAATAATAATAATAATAATAATAATAATAATAATAATAATAATAATAATAATAATAATAATAATAATAATAATAATAATAATAATAATAATAATAATAATAATAATAATAATAATAATAATAATAAATGGGGACTTACAAGGGAGTAGGAAGCTTTTCTGGAAGGAAGCGTGAAAGGTTAAGAATGAGAGTAAGGAGAATCTACATAGGATAATGAATAGGAATGATGCTTTCATAACTGAGGAAATGGATGGGAGAAGGGTGTGGAGGGAGCACCGAAAATCTGCATAACATCGCCGGTTGGAGGTGATAGTGTATGTGGGTTTGATTTTGCAAGAAGAAATAGGTATTTTGGGGAGGTAATTAGCAGGGAGGAGGTAATGGGTAGAGTGAGAAAGTTGAAGAATGGTAAATCTAAAAACAAAGATAGAATTACTAGTGAAATGATCAAGAATGAAGCCCAGATGGTGATTGAATGGATTTGGAAGTTGTGTAACAAAGCGTTTATGGAGGGTAAAGTTCCGAGAGATTGGAGGATACCAGTAATAGTACCCTTATATAAGGGTAAGGGGGATAAGGGAAACTGTAGGAACTATAGGGGAATTAGTTTGTTGAGTGCTGTAGGGAAGATATATGCTGGTATTTTGGTTAAAACTTAAAAGAGTACGTCGATTGACTGAAGGACTGATTGGTGAAGAACAAGGTGCATTTAGAAGTGGTAGAGGATGTGTGGATCAAATTTTTACATTGAAACAAATGATTGAGAAAATGAGGGAGAAGAAGAATAAATTGTATTTAGGTTTTATGGATTTGCAACAGGCCTATGATAGGATTAATAGGGAAGCTCTATTGCAGGTGTTAGTGATATATGGTGTTGGTGGTAGGCTTCTGAATGGAATCAAATGTATGACGATAGTGAAGCGTGTGTTAGAATAAATGGAGTTGAAAGCAATTGGTTTAATATAAATAGCGGAGAAAGGCAGGGATGTGTTATGTCTCTTTGGCTATTTAATTTGTATATGGATGGAGTTATGAAAGAATTAGAGGTGGGTGTGGCAGGGGAAGGTGTTAGACTGATGGAGAAAGAAAGAGAGTGGAGGGTGCCCTGCTTATTTTATGCTGATGAATTGGTTTTGTGTGGTGAATCTGAAGAGTTTGAGAGGATTGGTAAAGAGGTTTGGCAGGGTGTGTAAAAGGAGGGGTTTGAAAGTAAATGTAGATAAGAATAAGGTTATGGTAGTGAAGTTATGTTACATGGTGAGCAACTGGAACAAGTATCCGAGTTTAAATATTTAGGATATATGGTGGATGAAAAGGGAACGGATGATGCAGAATGTAGTAAGAAAGTTGTGGATGGTAGAATGGTGGCTGGTGCTATTAAATCCTTGGTGGATGTGAAGGGACTAAGTCTTGAAAGCGCTAGGGTTTTGCATGAAGGTATGTTGTTACCCATGTTAAAGTATAGTAGTGAAACTATGGTCTGGAATAAGAGGTATAGATCTAAGGTACAAATTGTTCAGATGGACAATGCTTCAATGTGCTTAGGGGCATGTTAGGTGTGGGAAGAATTGATAAAATGAAGAATGAACGCATTAGGGAGTTGTGTGGTGTGAACGAATGCGTAAATGAGAGAATAAATGAGAGTACTTTGAAATGGTTTGGTAATATGGAAAGGATGAATGATAGTCGGTTTTAAGCGGATGCATAGTGGTGAGTCTGCTGGGAATCAACCGGCTGGGAGACAGAAGAAAAAGTGAGTTGAGTCAGTAAAGGAATGTCTGAAGGAGAGGAATGTGAGTTTGGCAGAGGCGAGAAGAAAGGTTCATAACAGGAATGAATGGCGGGTTTTGTGAGGGGGTATGGTTGTGTGCTTTGCCCAGGGGATGAACCCCACATTGACGAGATAACACAGTGAGGGTCCGTCTCGCCTCGTTGAAGCCTCAGGGTGGATTTTTCTGATTGCAACGATTTCTCACTGGGGCTATTAAGGGGACGGTAAAAGGGTGGCATTCTTTTCGACTTTCGTCATGTTCTTCTACTATTTTTCTGCTTCGGTGTATGCTACGCACCTCACCCCAATCTGGGAATAGGAGGAAGATAATAATAATAATAATAATAATAATAATAATAATAATAATAATAATAATAATAATAATAATAATAATAATAATAATAATAATAATAATAATAATAATAATAATATTAATAATAATTATTATTATTATTATTCTGACAATTTTGACTCGGGAATTGATAAATTTACAAGTTGGTTCTGCACTACTAAATACAATAATAACAATAAGGTAACTGTCCATTTCTCTGAAATAATGATAATAATAAAAATAATTGACTGGAGTAGGGAAATAGCGCTCTCGAAACGATGAGATTACCTTCCATTTAGCATTTGGAATATAGGATACATCCCATAACACTCCAGTGCGCAATGGTTCGCCCCTATTGCGCTTATATCCCCAATCTTCTTACACAGGAGTAGACTTCCCGCTTTCACATACTAACCATAAAACACTACTACAATTACAGACACTTTTTTTCAT
This sequence comes from Trachelipus rathkii, assembly GCA_015478945.1. NCBI lineage: Eukaryota > Metazoa > Arthropoda > Malacostraca > Isopoda > Trachelipodidae > Trachelipus > Trachelipus rathkii. The sequence goes on from JABUQX010078651.1 coordinate 29,386, forward strand.
ATATCCCTGCATATGGGAGAGAGAATTTAACAGCGTACGTTCTGCGTGTTGTAGGAGGCAACTCAAGAGACAGTGGTATTTGGGTTGACAACTCGCTACCACTTATCTTCATGCTAGGAATGCTAATGCATGCCTCGGACCTGATCGTGATTGCCGTAAGCGACCTTGTATCTTTCGGCGAAATTGTACGAATCGTCTGAGTACATGGAATGTAAAAGGAATAAATGGCGAGAAGAGAGGTGATGAAAGGGTAAATTTGATTAGCTTGCTGTGATTGAAACAAAGATGAAAGAAAGGTAGTGGAAAAGACGAGTGGGGTGAAATGGGTGTGTGCTAAAATGGAGAGGAATGAGAGGGGTGAGGGGAGTTGCGGTTCTGATGAGTGATTTGTGGCAAAGAGCAGTAGTGGATTTTGTATGTGTAAGTACTAGAATTCTAATGGTTAAATTTAAGTTTCAGAAGGTCAAGGTATGTGTGGTTGTAACATATGGTCCATCTGAGGGTGATGTTGAGGAGAGTGTGACTTTCTGGGATAATCTAAATAATGTTTTGGACGGGGTGAGTAGGGGCTTCAGATTGATTGCGTTAGTCGACTTAAATGGTTGATAGGTGATTGAAAAGGGATGGTTTAACAGGTGACTTTGGGATTGTGAGAGAAAATGAGAATGGTAGGAAGGTGATTGATTTTTGTGAGAAGAGAAGTATGTGTGAGTAAGTAATACATTCTTCGAGCACAAGAGTATTCATAAGTTTTGGTGTAGGTAGAGATGGTATCGAAGTGAAAAGTATGATTGATTTTGTGTTGGTGAAGAAGGAGATGTTGAAGTATGTGATGGATGTTAAATCAGTGAGGGGGTTGGGGATGGGAATATCAGATCATTATGTTGCTTTGTGTAAGATTAAGTTAGGTGGGACATTTATGAAGGAAAGAGATAAGGAAGGAGTTAAGAGTGAGAAGTTAAATGAACAAGGTTATAAAGAAAAGTTTGTGTGAACGCATGCAAATACACCAGTTGAATGTGAAAAAGATGAAACTTAACAAATCATGGACGAAAATGAAGGAAGCCTTAGTAGTGCAAAAGGAGTAAGTGGATGTGCTAAAGTAGAAAGTAAGAATATCAATAGTGAGTGGTGGAATGAAGAGGTGATGCAAGCAGTTGAAAGTTAAAAAAAAAAAGAGGTGGTTGAATGTGCTAAAAGCCAATAATGAGGTTTCAAAAGAAAGGTGTATAAAATATATAAGGAGGAAAAAGAAAGACTAAAGGTGTACACGTAAGAGAAAAAGAGAATGGTAGGAAGGTGATTGATTTTTGTGAGGAGAGAAGTATGTGAACAAGTTGATATTGAACAAATCTGGGGGCAAATGAAGGAAGCAATTGTTAGTAGTGCAAAGGATGTGTGGACAAAGTAAAAGTAGGAAGTAAGAAATGCACAAACGAATGGTGGAATGGGAAGAGGTGGAGTTGAAAGCGGTTAAAGTTGGGTAAAAAAGAGCGTGGTTGAATGTACAAAAGCAAATGATGAAAGTTTCAAAAGAAAGATGCTTGGAATTATATAAGGAAGAAAAAAGAAATACTAAAAGGTGCATACGTAGGAGAAAACAAGAGGTAAATGAACAGTTTGGAAGGAGGATGAATGAGGACATACAAGGGAATAGGAAGCTCTTCTGGGAGGAAGCGCGAAAGGTTAAGAATGAGAATAAGGGGAATCTGCTTAGAATAATGAATAGGGATGGTGCTTTGTAACTGATGAAATGGATGTGAGGGGAGTGTGGAAAGAACACTTCAAAATCTGCACAATATTAACAGTAATGATGAGGTGTTAGTGAATGTATGTGGGTTTGATGGCCAAGAAGGAATAGGTATTTTGGGGATGAGGTTATTAGTAAGGAGGAGGTAATGGGTAGAGTGAGAAAGTTGAAGAATGGTAAATCTGCAGGTATAGATGAAATTACTGGGGAAATGATCAAGAGCGGAGGCGAGATGGTGATTGATTGGATTTGGAAGTTGTAAAATAAAGCATTATGAAAGGGTATGTCTCCAAGGGATTGAGGAGAGTGGTAATAGTACCTTTGTATAAGGGTAAGGGAGAAAAGGGGAACTGTAGAAATTATAGGGGAATAAGTTTATTGAGTGTTGTAGGGAAGGTATATGCTGGTATTTTGGTCGAAAGTGCGTCGAGTGACTGAAGGACTGATTGGTGAAGAACAAGATGCGTTTAGGAGTGGTAGAGGATGTGTGGATCAAATCTTTACATTGAAACAAATGATTGAGAAAATGAGGGAGAAGAAGAATAAATTATATTTAGGTTTTATGGATTTTTTACAACAGGCGTATGATAGAGTTAATAGGGAAGCTTTATGGCAGGTATTAGTGATATATGGTGTTGGTGGTAGGCTTCTGAATGGAATCAAAAGTATGTATGACGATAGTGAAGCGTGTGTAAGAATAAATGGTGTCAATGGTGATTGGTTTAGGATTAATAGCGGAGTGAGACAGGGTTGTGTTATGTCTCCTTGGTTATTCAATTTGTATATGGATGGGGTTATGAAAGAATTCGAGGTGGGGATGGCAGGAAATGGTGTTAAAATGATGGAGAATGGAGATGAGTGGAGGGTGCCCTACCTATTATATGCGGATGATTTGGTTCTGTGTGGCGAATCTGAAGAGAGTTTGAGAGGATTGGTAGAGAGATTTGGCAGGGTATGTAAAAGGAGGGGGTTTGAAAGTAAACGTAGATAAGAGTAAGGTTATGGTTGTGAGTGAAGACAGTCCTCAGTGTGTAGTTATGTTAGATGGTGAGCAGCTGGAGCAAGTGTCTGAGTTTAAATATTTAGGGTATATGTTGGATGAGAAGGGAACGGATGATGCAGAGTGTAGTAGGAGTGAAAGTTGTGAATGGCAGGAAGGTTGCTGGTGCAATTAAATCATTGAAAGGGACTAAGTCTTGAGGGCGCTAGGGTCTTAACATGAGGGTATGTTGTTACCTGTGTTATTGTATGGTAGTGTAAGACTATGGTCTGGAATAGGGAAGCATAGATCTAAAGTTCAATGTGTTCAGATGGACAATCTTAGGAGCATTAATATGAATGAGAAGAATTAATAAAATGAGGAATGAACTTATTAGAGAGTTGTGTGGTGTGGAAAAAGGGTAAACAGAGAATAAATGAAAGTATGTTGAGATGTTTGGTCATGTGGAAAGGATGAATGATAGTCGGTTGGTTAAGCGGATGTATAGTGGTGAGTGTTGGGAACCGACCGGCTGGGAGACCGAAGAGAAAGTGGATCGAGTCGGTGAATGAATGTCTGAAGGAAATCGGCAGAGGTGAGAATAAAGGTGCATGATAGGATAGAATGGCGGGGTTTTGTATGGGGGCATGGTTGTAGCCCACCGCCTGGGCGGGGATGAACCCTACATTGACAATTTAACATAGTGAGGGCCCGTCGCGGTCCCATGAAGCTCTAGGGTGGATTTTCTGTCTGTGACGGAGTTTTCACTAATTAATGGTACAGAGGGGGCGGTAAGGCTGGGCTATCTTTTCGACATTTGTCGTACTCTCCTACTGCTTTTCTTTTCCGATGCTTGTAGCGCACCTTACTCCCAGTCTTGGGAAGAAGAGGTAGGTAAAGAAAGAAAGAAAGAAAGAAAAAGAGAGAGATAAAGAACAGTTTGAAAGGATGAATGGGGACTTACATGGGGATAGGAAATGAGAAAGGTTAAGAAGGAGAGTAAGGTGAATCTCATATAGAACAATGAATAGGGATGGTGCTTTCGTAACTGATGAAGTGGATGTGAGGAGTGTGTGGAGGGAACACTTCGAAAATATGTATAACATTGGCAGTAATGATGGTGACAGTGAATGTGTGTGGGTTTGATGGTGTAAGAATAGGTATTGGTTGAAAGAATGCGTCAAGTGACTGAGGAACTGATTACCAAAAAATAAAGTGCATTAAGAAATGGTACAGGATGTGTATGCCAAATTTTTACATTGAAACAAATGATTGAGAAAATGAGAGAAGAAGAATAAATTGTATTTAGGTTTTATGGACTTGCAACAGGGGTATAACAGGATTAATAGGGAAGATCTGTGAAGGAAGGGTGTCGGTGGTAGGCATTTGAATGGAATCAAAAGAATATATGACGATAGTGAAGCGTGTGTAAGAATAAATGGAGTTGAAAGTGATTGGTTTAATATTAATAGCCAAGTGAGGCAGGTAATTGCCATGTCTTCTTAGTTATTTAATTTGTATATGGATGGGGTTATAAAAGAATCAGAGGAAGGGGTGGAAGGGGAAGGTGTTAGAATGATGGAGAATAGAAGAGAGTGGAGAATGCCCTGCTTATTGAACGCTGAGAAATTGGTTTTATGTGGCGAATTTTAAGAGAGTTTGAGAGGATTGGTAGAGGGATTTGGCAGGGTGTGTAAAAGGAGGGGTTTGAAAGCAAATGTAGATAAGAGTAAGGTTATGGTAGTTGGTGAGGATAGTCCGCGGTGTGAAGTCATGTTAGATGGTGATGGTATTTTTTACCGGTTTTAATGTATAGTAATGAAACTATGGTCTGGAATAAGAGGTATAGAAACCTTAGGGTGGATTTTCTGATTGCGACTGTAAGGGTATGAACCCTCGCGAGTCCGGGTGCCCAAATTATACACGCAAGTACTCGTGGGTCATATTTTGCCCACACCATATTTTTTAGCTTTTTTTTTATTTTTTTGCCACTTTTTAGGTACGGATTATGTAATTCAGTCCTTTTAAAGTTGTTCTGTAGAGTTTTGTTAATTTTTGTTTGTTATTACTATTTTTAAAAAAATTTTGAAAATTGAATTTTTATGGCGACCTTGCCAGGATATTTTTTTTTGGGGCACAATTTGCCCAAAAAAAAAAAATTAAAAAAAAAAAAACTATGCATAGAAATTTGTTTAAATTTGGCTGTTATATTCCTAGATACGTACTAAATCAATTTTTTATATCAATATAGCTCAAAAAATTAGCTGGAAATATTTATATTCGATTTTACCCTCGCAAGTACTTGTGGGTCATTTTTTGCCCACGCCACTTTAGCTCTTCGTAATTTGTTTATTTTTGAACCAATTGTTATGAAATTTTGTGTACATATACTTCAACAGGGGGAAGGGGAAGGTGTTAGAATGATGGAGAATAGAAGAGAGTGGAGAATGCCCTGCTTATTGAACGCTGAGAAATTGGTTTTATGTGGCGAATTTTAAGAGAGTTTGAGAGTATTGGTAGAGGGATTTGGCAGGGTGTGTAAAAGGAGGGGTTTGAAAGCAAATGTAGATAAGAGTAAGGTTATGGTAGTTGGTGAGGATAGTCCGCGGTGTGAAGTCATGTTAGATGGTGATGTATTTTTTACCGGTTTTAATGTATAGTAATGAAACTATGGTCTGGAAATAAGAAAGGGGGAAAAACCTTAGGGTGATTTTCTGATTATGACTGTAAGGGTATGAACCCTCGCGAGTCCGGGGTGCCCAAATTATACACGAACGAGTACTCTGTGGGTCATATTTTGCCCACACCATATTTTTTAGCTTTTTTATTTTTTGCCACTTTTTAGGTACGGATTATGTAATTTAGGTTGTTCTGTAGAGTTTTGTT
>JABUQX010078651.1:42500-62540 GCA_015478945.1 Trachelipus rathkii
TAAAAGTCTTAAAATTTAAAATTTTATTAAGTAATTTGGGTTTGGAAAGTATAGTAACAGTTAACAAGATAAATATGAAACCATCCTAATATCAAACACACATGCAAATTTTATGATAGCTTACAGTGATCGAAAGAAAAATAAAGTATGAAGTGCTAAACATTGATTTATATATACTGTACTGTATATATCAATATTATAACATTTTTTTTAACATTAAATCAATAGACAGTAACCTTCCAATTATAAAACGATGATAAACTACTTACCTGTAAAGATACTTTGCTCTTGCATGTGGAGCAAGTTTACTCCAAGAAGAAAAAGCTTCATTAGCCTTGGCAACGGCAAGATCTACATCCTCTGTATTTCCTTGAATTGTTTCTGCTATTAAAGATCCATCACTTGGACTGTGGGTTGCATAGGTTTTTCGGTTTTCAGGGGAAACCCATTTATTACCAATAAAATGACCAAATTTTCTATTATGATCAGTTAACCAAGCCTAGTAAAAATTTAATAATAATAATAATTAAATTCAAAACAATTTATTCAGGAAGTGAACAATATATATACATTATTAATTTTAACATGTTAGAGTACAATATTAATATAATACATTTTCTGAAAGGGGGCTACTAATTGCAACACAATGTAGTGTCCTTTGAGCCCCAAAATAATACTGTTGTGATTAAATTTAAGGAATTGGGTATAAGGATTGAGCTTAAATCCCAAAACCAATTTTGATACAATTAGAATACATAATAATAATAATAATAATAATAATAATATTTATAGATATAATGGGGACAAGTTTTTTCAAAGATAAAATAATAATTACAGTAATGAAGGTAACACACAATAATAATAATAATAATAATAATAATAATAATAATAATAATAATTGTAATAATAATAATAATAATAATAATAATAATAATAATAATAATAATAATAATAATAATAATAATAATAATAATAATAATAATAATAATAATAATAATAATAATAATAATAATAATATATTGTACAGGTTATCACCACTCATGGGCAAGGCCCTTTTCAAGGAATGGGTAGAATTATGAAAGAAAATCCACCCAATCCTAAAGCAAATCTTTCAGGTGAGCACAGATTGAGGTCTTAAAGAGAGGAAGATTAAATACAGCATTAAAAAAAGGTGGCAAGGAGTTCCACAGAGCAGAGGTGGCTGGAAAGGAAGCACCAGAACAATTAAGCCTGGGGTTTCCAATATTTACACAAAATTCACAAGAAAGCAGGGCACCTCTTGTTCTACAAGGGCAACATAATGGTGGTGGAATACGAGAGGTCAATTCCTTTGAGCACCTGCCACTGCAGCAGCTATAAAATAGAAACAGTGCACCAGCATCACATCGAAAACATAAGAGGGTATTTAGCCTTAGATTCAACCCTATCCAAATGAAGGAAAAAGGGCAAAACTGCAGCCCCCCGGCCCCCACCCCACCTCACCCAAATGTCAGAACAGTACTCCATACAAGGGCAGATAAGACCCTTATATAATTGGCGTAACTATTCAGAAGAAGGGTAGATGAGACCCTTATATAATTGGAGAAACTATTCAGAAGAAAATATTCTGTCAACCTGAACAGAAATACAAGCTTCTTTGAGGCCACCTTAGCAACCGTTATGATGTGAGGTTTCCAAGACAGTTTATTGTTTATGTTTAGACCAATAATTTTTGTTGTTCATGGGTGAGATGGGAGAACCTTTGAAAGAGAAAAGTTGGAAGGTGTTTAAGGAATGGAGATATGACATGCCAGTACTTCTTTATACTATTCCTCCACTTCCATCCTGTGTCCAAACTATATTAAATATTTAATACATATTTGTAAATTATTTTATTTAGTTATCCTTCACATTTTTATTTTATAGTCCCAGCCTATGTATGCACTTTTTCAGCCAAAACTCAATGATTATTCAAGCAATTACATATTCAAACATTCCTGCATTTTTCATTTGACTTGCAAAATGTGCAAACCTATCTGTTCTTTTCCATATCTGTGTACTTTTAATTTTATCCTATTACTGCAGTGTTCATCAATCATTTCATTTCTAAATTCATTTTGTTCTCAATCTTTTTAATTCAATGTTCACACCTCACATCTGTAAAACACAATCAGAAAACAAAGGTAGTAGTAAGCAAATTATCATATACTCTTATTTCAAACTTAAATTTTCTTCCTTTCCTATTTTCTTAGATTTTATACCCGACTTCCTCCTTTCAAAAATAATCAATATTAACTTAGTGTATCTTGCAATATCTTCTCTTTACTGCTCTTAATTTTCAACAATACTTTACTGCAGAGCTCTTTCTTCTATATGAATTTCAGAAGCTTAAAATGTTACAAATGAAACCTATGCAACATCTTCCTGTTCTCTAAATTCTCCACCATTTAAGCAATTTGACTATGAAAATTTCTTGTTACGAAGGCAAGAATAAATAAGGATATTTATTATGACAAAGTTCAGTAAGGTTTTATTAAATAAACACAAGCTTATAATAAAAACAAACTTCTATTACAAAATGCAATATAACTTTACAAGCAAAAGACAAAAAGAAGAGATATTACAAAGTTAGGAACAGTATTAAAGACATTCCCAGTCTAAGTCCTCAGTTGGCATCACCCTGAATGGCTTGGCATATCAATTAATGAATTAATACAATACAGCAGTTTACTCACATTATCATGCAATACAAGCTACATAAAGAATACTACATAAAATTATGACATGAAACTGCAGTCACCAATCCTCAGTAAGGAATAAGAATTTAATTTAACATCATATATTTTAATGAATAAACCAATGCATGAAAGAAATATTCATACAAATGAAATGCTAAATCATTGAAACATAACCCTGACATTATCAATGTCACACAATTTGAGATCTAAAGACTAAAAAAAATTATAGGGGCTTATACAAATCTAGAACAAAAAATAAAATACGGAGAAAAAATTGGGTAAAGCTTTACTACTTATCTTTTAATAGAAAAAAACAATAATTCTAAAACTTTTAGAAAGAAAAAATAAAAGGTTTCAATAACTCACTTTGGCTGTTGCTGTGTCTTCTAGGGCAGGGCCATAACTCATTTTCTTAAAAGCAGTAGTAATGGAATCTACAGAATTTTCAAAACTTACTTTAGTTTTACTACCCATAACCTTTAAAGGAAGGATTATATATATATATATATATATATATATATATATATATATATATATATATATATATATATATATATATATATATATATATATATATATATATATATATATATATATATATATATATATTTTTTATATATAAAAATACATATATATATATATATATATATATATATATATATATATATATATATATATATATATATATATATATTTTTTATATAAAAAATATATATATATATATTATATATATATATATATAGTGCTGTTACCTAAAAAGGGGCCCACTGATGTTAAATTTGTCCATAACTACTAAACTATTTAACATATATGAGTTTTAAAATAAGTTCTTAGAATGGCAGGTCCTATGTATGTTACCACATAAAATTTTTTTGTTTTGCTTAAAAATTGTTAAAATTATTTAGACTCGAAGTGAACAAAAAAAAAGGCCCGCTGTTTGCAAAAAGGGCCCCACCCTTTTAACTCTTGCTAGAGTTAATTTTTTGGTATTTTTAGGTTATTATCTTGTTATTTAAGGTTTTTGTGACTAAATAGGAAGAATTTTTTTTTTTTTTTTTTGAAATTAAAATAAAAAAAATAATAAAATAAAAAAAGATAAATTTATAATATTAAAAAAAAAATTTAGGTAATGATCTGTAAATCTACAACACCAGGTTAGGGAAAGTTTTTTCAATGTTGAAAATAAGAGAAGAAAGGAATGTCATTAGATCTGAGAAAATACACAAGAAAGCTGAGAAACTTTGAGAGCAATGGGATAAAGAAGGAAAAAAGGAAGACCACTTATCCAGTGGGCATGAGGACTGTATATGATACTGTGGATCATTTAGGATCAGTTGAGCTCTCACTGGTCCATCATATGGTATTCCATTTCATGACAATCAAGAAGAGTGTGTTCACTTCAGGGAAGTAGGTGGAACCATATTTCCCATTGGTTTCCTGTGAATACTACTATGAGAATGTTTCAGGCACCAGGGTCCAGGTCACAGAATGTGCCTCTTAGAGGTGGCCTTGATTCTGGAACCATTTGAGGAGGCATGTAGCCATGTGTCACACCCACACCATTAGAAGTACTGAGCCAGATAGGCAAAGAAAGAACCTGAGCATAGGACAGTTGCCATCAGATTTGGCTTCTTCTGAGGGTTACATACTCTTGGAGCATTCAAACCCTGCCTTTCGAACTGGGAACTATTATGGGATAGAGGACACCTAGTAGAGAAGTTTAACTTCCATAAGGTCATGACAAGGGTTGAAAATTTATCCTAAGCACCAATAAAAGTACTATGTTATCTGACTGCCTGTTTATACACTAAACAAGATTTGGAGGTGGAGGATAATGATGATTCCCTTTACAAATATAGCAATAAAGGTCATTCTCACAGTAATTATTGACATGGCCAAGTAGGGTGAAGAAAGAACCTGGGCTTAGGTAAGACTGTATTGGAATCAGACATGGCTCCATCTGAGGGCTATGTACTCTTGAGAGCATTCAAACCAACCCTAGGGAACTGGGAATTATTTTAGAAAAAAGGACCCCTAGCAAAGGGGTTTAACTTCTGTAAGGCCATGATATGGGGTGAAGAATTTCTCTTACTAGAACAGAAGTATCTCATGTTATCTGTATAGCCTGTTTATAAACTATACAAAATTTGGAGATGGGACAATGATGCTTCCCTTAAAAAATAACGGTGATTGTTTGCAATAAGGGACTCTAAACAGATGTTTATAAAAGTCCCAGCATACTCTAAAAAAAATAGTAATGAATAAAAAAAAAATTAATGATCAGTCTCTTTAGGAAAAACAGTCACAGCCTCTCAAAGTTTGGAATTTTCCCATAAGGTTTTCTTATAAAAAAAAACTGAACAGTCCTCGAGGTCAGTTTAGGACCATCCTGGTTCAGGTTACAATAAGATTTGTGAAGTATACACAGTATACAAATATATATATCATAACTTGAACTAGTAGGGTCTTAAACCAAACCTAACCTGAATGGATCAATGATGCCATAAGCCTAGGTGGATTTATATGTATAATTTTAGAACGATATTCAAAACACATAATTTATTTATTTATTTATGTACTTTATTTGTCCTTTATTTTATATTCTGACCTTTGAAAGTTGTCTTTTATAAAATATGCTTTGTGGTGTAATTTTGCTTATGGCAAAATTTTTTTCGCGAATGTGTTTTGAATATCGTTCTAAAATTATACACATCGTGGATTTATGTTGCTATAAACCTAGATGGAGTTCTGGTAACCATGGCTATACTACTATTTCCTTTACAGTTTTCCCTTGCGCTTATTTTACAAATTATAATTAAAAGAAATTCTGGTCAGTTTTTTTTTTATAAGAAAAGTCTAAGATTTTTTAAACTTTGAGAAGCTATAACTTTTTTTTGCTAAAGAGACCATCATTTATTTTTATTTTTTTATTCTTCATTACTCTTTTTTTTTAAAGTCTATGCTGTGACTTTTACAAAAATCTGCTTAGAGGACCTTATTGTAAACAACTACCAAAATAATAATAAGGATCATTCTCACAGTTATTATTAACATGGCCTTGTGAATATCTTGAGTAGTAGAGATTAAATTTACTTGAGACAGAGTCATACTCATACTACTAATAATGAAAGCATTGTACTGGAAAAATATACTGTATCACAGGGTGAGGATATGTCCAATGATAACTTTAAAAGGTAGAGGGCTTTGGGCGCAGAAACTTCAAAGGAGAGTCAACTCCCACAAAGGGCCAATCTCACAATCTCTAATAGGGAGCTACCTTCATTAGTCTTTCATTATCATAAGTATATATTATCATTATCATTTATTCTATAAAGCCTATTTTGCCATAAATGAAGTATAAGGTGTGGTTCCTTAACCAAGAAAGGATAATTTATATTAGTTTCCAAGGTGATGAAAATTTAGTGAGTTCAGATAAAGAGTTGGTCAACATTTTCAATGCTTATTTTGCTTCAGTGTTTACTGAGGAAAGATTAGATAATAGTTTGGAGACTAATAGTTCTGGTATGCATGCATGTAACAAATGGACTTACAGAATTTGAAATTGAGGTAAAAGATATTAAACGTTTATTAGATCATATTGATCCAAGTTAAGCTGCAGGCCCTGATGGTATATATGGTAGAATTCTGAAAGAGGGTAGTACCAGCATTGCAAAGGCACTGTATTTGATTTTTAAGCGATCAATAACATTTGGTGAGGTACCAGATGACTGGAAAACAGCATATGTTATGCCTATTTATAAGAAAGGTAGTAAGGAAGATTTGGGAAATTATAGGCCAGTTAGCTTAACATCTCTGGCTGTAAAGGTTCTGGAAAAGTTACTGAAAGGTCATATAGAGAAATATTTAGAAGATAACAAGGTATTGGATGACTCCCAGCACGGTTTCAGAAAGGGTAGGTCATGTCAGACAAACCTTAGAATTTATGGAATACATTACTGACTGCATTGACCGAGGAGATCCAGTTAATATTGTATATTTAGACTTTAGCAAAGCTTTTGATAAGGTTCCCCACATAAGGCAGATGAAGAAGTTATTGCAATGTAGTATAGGTGGAGTGGTACATGGTTGGATTAAAGAGTAGTTGTGGAATAGAAAACAGTGTGTACAACTAAATGGCAATAAGTCTTCATGGGAAATAGTGAAGAGTGGTGTCCCACAGGGTTCAGTGCTGGGGCCACTATTGTTCCTCATATATATAAATGATTTACACCAGGGACTTAAATGTAAGGTTTCTAAGTTTGCAGATGATACCAAAGTGGCCCCCACAGTTAGGAATAGTGAAGGATGTATAAAGATTCAAAATGATCTTTATAAACTTTTTGGCAGATAAGTGGTAATGAATTTTAATAGTAAAGTGTAAGGGTTCTTTCACCTAGGTTACTCAAATAAAAGTTTTAACTACGATATGAATGGGGATTTGAGTCTGGACCAAGAAAAAGATTTAGGTGTGATTATAAGCAGTAATTTGAAAGTAGCTAATCATTGTTTGGAAACTAGAAATAAAGCTAATAAAATGCTGGGCATAGAGTAAATCGCAATGTTGTTTACAAGAGCAAGGAAGTTATAAGTAAAACTGTATATTGAAGCAGGAGTTAGCTGGGGGTAATAGAGTATTGTAAAAATAAGTTTGGGCCCCTTATTTAAAGAAAGACTTAGATATGCTAGAGAGAGTGCAACATAGGGCAACAAGGATGATTTCTGAGTTTGAGGGTAAGAGCTATGAGGAGAGGCTGAAGGAGTTAGGAATGTTTTCTGTAGAAAGGCGATTTCTCAGAGGGGACATGATACAAGTCTACAAAATGTTTACATCTATTGATAATACAGAGACCAATAAATTTTTCATAGTAGAACATGGACAGGTGACCAGGGGGTATAATATAGGACATTAAAGGTCAGAAGACTTGATATAAGATTATAGGAGATTGATTCAGAAGATGAAAGCTAGTGGAAGAAGGTGCATGATTTCTGGGATTTTACCTAGGTTAGGTGCAGGTCAGGAATGGGGGAGTAGGGATTTAGGTGTAAATGAAAGGATTAGGAATTTATGTTTTTCAGAAAATATTAGGTTTTTGGATTTGTGGAGAGAATTTCTGGATAAAGATCTTTTTGCAGCAGATGGAGTTCACTTGAGTCGTAAAGGTGTTGGGCTTTTCAGTACCAGTTTGGAGACTTGTTTAGCAAAAAACTAGGTAAAGTTGGGGGTAATGGGCTAAATCTGGATACAAATAATAGCAATGGTAACAGCAATAGTGGTGATATAAATAAAACTAGTGTTACAGGCTCAAATAAGGGATGATAGCAATAAAATAACAGCATTTCATTCAAATATAAAATGCTTTTACACAAATGCTCATAGCCTTTAGAAATAAAAAGATGAGCTGATTAGTTATACCATAAATGAGAATCTAGACATTATTTGATAACTGAGGCATGGGATAATGAAGAATTATATGGAGACTTGTTCAGGAATATGAAATAGACGAATATTCACTTTTATTTATCCCAGCGTAGAGGAAAGAAGGGTGTGGGTGTGGCGCTTTATATTAAAAGCAGTATTCAATCTGTATTAATGACTGACTTTAAATCTAATCATGATATTGAATCGGTATGGGTAGATATCCTATGTTTAATAAATCATATAGAATAGGGGCATTTATAGACCTCCTGGCCAGAGTCCAGAATTAGACTCAGAAATTGTAAAAGAAATTGAGTCAGCATGCCACAGTAAAGAAAAAGGTATAGTCATAATGGGTGATTTTAATTCTTCCTGGCATAATGATTCCTTTGTCTAATGGTCTATTGAAGTTCAGTATTTATAAATTGTATACTAGATAACTTTTTGAGCCAGATGGTCCATGAACCCACAAGACACGATGCACTATTAGATTTAATATTAACTAACGATGAAAGTATGGTGGGTGAGGTTAGAGTTGAGGAGAATTTAGGACTTAATGACCATAATATAATTAGATTTAATATGAATGTGATATCTGGGCCCAAATTGCAAGTTAATAAGGAAAGGATCTTAGATTTTCGAAATGGTGATTTTACCAAATTACGAGACATGCTAGTATAATTGACTGGGATAAAGAGTTTAAAGACCAAAACTGTTTTATCATGTGGGAACATTTTAAGCAAATTTTAATGAATATTCAGTCAGTATGTTTTAAAGATAAACCCATTAGGGTGGCAAAGAGAAAACCTGTTTGGTGGAATAGAGAGATAAGAGAGAAAATTAATGAAAAGCGTAGATGTTTTAAAATATTCAAGGGTAGTAATAGGGAAGATGATTTAGAAAATTATAGGAAAAATAGAAACGAACTTAACCAGTCAATAAGGAAGGCAAAGAGAGAGGCAGAAATTAATTTAGCAAGGAATAGTAATAAGAACCTGAAGAAGTTTTTTAGCTTTTATAAATTTAAAATTAAGAATAGGACAATTGTCCAATTCAAATTGATGAAAATTTAGTGAGTTCATGATAAGGAGTTGGTCAACATTTTCAATGCTTATTTTGCTTCTCAGTGTTTACAGAGGAAAGATTAGATAATAGTTTGGAGACTAATAGTTCTTGTATGCATGTAACAAATAGACTAACAGAATTTGAATTTGACGTAAAAGATATTAAACGTTTATTAGACCATATTGATCCAGGTAAAGCTGCAGGGCCTGATGGGATATATGGTAGAATTCTGAAAGAGGGTAGTATCAGCATTTTAAGCGATCTATAACATTTGGTGAGGTACCAGATGACTGGAAAACAGCATATGTTGTGCCTATTTATAAGAAAGGTAGTAAGGAAGATTTGGGAAATTAAAGGCCAGTTAGCTTAACATCTCTGGTTGTAAAGGTTCTGGAAAAGTTACTGGAAAGGTCATATATAGAGAAATATTTAGAAGATAAAGTATTTATGACTCTCAGCACGGTTTCAGAAAGGGTAGGTCATGTCAGACAAACCTTTAAATTTATGGAATACATTACTGACTGCATTGACCGAGGAGATACAGTTGATATTGTATATTTAGACTTTAGTAAAGCTTTTGATAAGGTTCCCCACATAAGGCTGATGAAAAAGTTATTGCAATGTGGTATAGGTGGAGTGGTACATGGTTGGATTAAAGAGTGGTTGCGAAATAGAAAACAGTGTGTACAACTAAATGGGAATAAATCATCATGGGAAATAGTGAAGAGTGGTGTCCCACAGGGGTCAGTGCTGGGGCCACTATTGTTCCTCATATATATAAATGATTTAGACCAGGGACTTAAATGCAAGGTTTTTAAGTTTGCAGATGATACTAAAGTGGCCACCTCAGTTAGGAATAGTGAAGGATGCATAAAGATTCAAAATGATCTTGATAAACTTCTTGGGTGGGCAGATAAGTGGCAAATGAATTTTAATAGTAAAAAGTGTAAGGTTCTTCACCTAGGTTACTTAAATAAAAGTTTTAACTACAATATGAATGGGGATTGGCTTGAGTCTGTGGACCAAGAAAAAGATTTAGGTGTGATTATAAGCAGTAATTTGAAAGTAGCTAATCAGTGTTTGGAAGCTAGAAATAAAGCTAATAAGATGCTGGGCATAATAAATCGCAATGTTGTTTACAAGAGCAAGGAAGTAATAAGTAAACTGTATAATAGCTATGTTAGGCCAGTAATAGAGTATTGTGCACAAGTTTGGGGCCCCTTATTTAAAGAAAGACTTAGATATGCTAGAGAGAGTGCAACATAGAGCAACAAGGATGATTTCTGGGTTTGAGGGTAAGAGCTATGAGGAGAGGCTGAAGGAGTTAGGAATGTTTTCTATAGAAAGGAGATTTCTCAGAGGGGACATGATACAAGTCTACAAAATATTTACATCTATTGATAATACAGAGACTAATAAATTTTTCACAGTAGAACATGGACAGGTGACCAGGGGGCATAATAAGAAAATTAAAAAGAAAGCATGCCATCTTGATATAAGAATGCATGCATTCAGTAATAGGGTTGTTAAATTTTGGAATAGTCTGCCAGAGGAGGTTGTTGAGTGTGACTCGATTGCAACATTTAAGAAAGGGTTGGGATTTTTGTTTATGGATAGGTATCATATAATATGTTGGACGGGGCCAAATTGGCTGGTTTCTTTTAGTTATAGCAGTTATTAAATGTTAGATGGCTTGTGTGACCATAACTTAGTTATTAATGCATGTGGATGGTTTGGTATCATATATATATATATGTGTATGTGTATATATATATATATATATATATATATATATATATATATATATATATATATATATATATATATATATATATATATATATATATATATATATATATATATATATATATATATATGTATATGTATATATGTATGTATATATATGTATGTGTATATATGTATATATCATTAGTTTTGACTAAGCCAAATTGGTGGATTTGTAGTTACAACAATTTGACAAGCCCTAGGGTGCTTTGTGGATTTGCATGAGCATGTTTGGTTAGTGGGTTGACTGGGACAGTCTCATAGGCCCATGTGGCTTCTTACTGTCTCTATATACTTAATGTCTTAATCATAAAGAAAGCATGCATTCAGTAATAGGGTTGTTAAATTTTGGAATAGTCTGCTACAGGAGGTTGTTGAGTGTGACTCGATTGCAATATTTAAGAAAGGGTTGGATAGGTATATATATTGATGGGTTGGGTATCATATAATATATTTAGACGAAGCCAAATTGGTGAGTTTTTAGTTACAGTTGTTATTAATGTTAGACTGCATGCATGACCATAACTTAGTTATTATGCATGTGGATGGTTTGGGTATCATATATAGAGATTATTAGTTTGGATCAAGTCACTAGTGGATTTTGTGTCGCGACAAAGCCCTGGTGCTCAGGATTTGCATGAGCACAGCAGTTAGGTTGACTGGGAAAGTCTGGACAGGCCCATGTGCCTTCTTACAGTCTCTATATTCTTAATGTCTTTTTAAGACATAAGACATTAAGAATATAGAGACAGTAAGAAGCCACATGGTTCTATTGAGCTTGGTCAACCTAATAGAACCAATCAACCAAACATGCTCATGCAAATCCACAAGCACCCTAGGGTTTGTCAAATTGTTGTACCAAATCCACCAATTTGGCTTAGTCAAAACTAGATATATATATATATATATATATATATATGAAGATAGCAGTATATATATATATATATATATATATATATATATATATATATATATATATATATATATATATATATATATATATATATAAGGGAGATATTGTTCGTGCGTAAGTGGTGTCAATTGGTAATCCAATATTTTAATCATAGTAATATTTAGGTTTAAGTTATTCATTGATCCAGTCTGGACTGTGTTCCAGCCTGGACGATGATTTTATCTATGGCTTCATTTATGATCAACTTTAATAATGTTTCATGATACTCTAATGTTATATTCTTTTTCTAGTAATAATCTTTCATGAATATATTATTTTGTTTATGAAGTATTGGTCCAAAATTGTATATATTTAAATAAATAAGACCAATAATAATAACTGAGGAGCCTATAATTGTGAAATACATAGTTGTGCTCAGTTACAAAATTGAATCCATCGAAGACCTTGAAAAGACATTGTATATATTTTCAAGGTTAGTAATTACAAACAAAGAACCTTAATTAATTTATGTAATCCTATTTAATGTAAAAACTATAACCTTATGTATTGATATAAGATAGTAAACTTGACGCTTTGTTTACAGTTTACTGTCTTGTAGGATCCATTGACATCACTATTGTCCCCATTGAAGAAACCCCTTTTGGACACTACCAGGGTAGGTTTCTTAACATACAAAGATCCATGTAATCATGCTTTAATTATAAAATATGTAAATAGAAAGTATGATGCAAATACCAATTACTGTTTATTTTTAACAGGGTTTTGTTCCGGGGATTCATTCCTGAATCCATCTCCTGTGTTATTTTGAAGCTGGGACTCATACTGAGTCCTTTTTCATCAATTCTGAAGCTGGGATTCACTCCTGAATCTGTTTATTTTAACAGGGTTTCGGAACTGGGATTCATTCGTGAATCCATCCTCTGTGTCGATTCTGAAGCTGGGATTCCTCCTGAATCTTGCTTCGTGTTCGTTTATATAGTTGTGATTCATTCCTGAATCATACCTCTTCTTTGGATCCCATTTTCCCCGTCAATCTCAGTTAAGTCATCGTGTATTTGTCTTGGTTGAGTCTGAATTTCTGATTCCCCTTTAATTTCATATGCATGAGCAATATTTGGAAGCGTTCGGTTTCCACTCTCGATTCTGATTCCAGAGCTGTCTGCGCTCTTGTACATATTTGATACATTGGACCCTTTGTATAATTTCCCAATGTATATTAACTAATTATAGTATATATTCTATTTAACCTCATATCATTTCATTACTATATTGTTGGGGTTGGATTTGTGTTATATTTTAATTCTTCACAAACATCCCACTATTTATTTGAGCGAGTTAAGTAAAGCTAAAACTTTTTATGGTGTGTCAATATCCTTTGATCTTTGATGCTTTATTGATATATTCTTAATCTTCAAGAACTTTATCGGATTAACCGTCGAGTAAAGATCCAGGAACGATCTATATAATAATAAACCATTATCTTGGAAAGATCTGTAGATGGTTATCACGATTGTTTAAATATTATAAAAGTTCACAATCCTCACTGAAGTGTCATCAAGTAAGCAGGCCAACGGAGTCCCGTGATTAACTCCCTCCGTTACGGAGAAGACCTAACCTGCTCCGTATTTTAAAACTTGATGGTGTCAGTGTGGTTGCCCCCTCCGTGTTCTTCCTAGCTTCTAACCACGTCTGTAGCACATCACAAAAATTCTCATTCGACGTACTTAATTTTCTATTTTTTCGACCCTTCGATATCTTCGTTTTCTTTCGACCTTTCGATCTCTACGCTAAGAATTAGTGGAGAGAGGCAACTCACAGTCGGGTACGAGTGTTTCGGTCCCAGCTTGCTTCTCTCCGCAACATATATATATATATATATCATATAATATTATAGTACTATATATATATATATATATATATATATATAATATATATTTATTATATATATATATATATATATATATATTAGGGGTGTAACGGAACTGAAATTTTCAGTTCCAGCCGGAAACAGGAATTAGCCGCGGAATCAGAAAAAAAAATCCGGCCGGAACCGGAAATTTCTTGTGAACTTTTCCTTAACCATTTAAATGAAGATGTAAAAAATTTATGTAACTTTCAATATAAAATCTTATATTAGTAGAACGCCACTTCATGAACATATGGAAATCATCATTGACGAGAATATCTGGAAGTCCATAAAATTTTAAAGGTAAAAGTGAGAGTCTTGTATTTTCTAGAACATGGGAAACCACAAAAGAGCAATAGATCCTAGCCGTGAAATAAGTGAGTTTTTAGGAGAGTTTCTCCCCAAAAAAGATTGGCATATCAATGACCCCAAATCACTGAAAATAATGAATTTTATCGCAATGAGTATCCGGCCATTCATAGTCACAGGAAGAGAAGGGATTCATTGAACTTATTGCCCATCTTCAACCAAAATATCTTATTCCGAAGTAGAAAATTTTGTAGAGAAATGGTTACAACTTCAGTACAGGAAATTAAAGATCAGCAGTTTCGAAAGTTATCTAAGGCTGATCAGATATAATTTACTACAGATAATATAAGAGCAAAATAATTCAAACTACAACATTTATTTCTTTAACGCACTCTGCTTACCAGCGAGTTTGAAAAATGGACTGTGTACTCCATTGAAAGTATTTCCAGGTTCTCATTCTGGAATTTAAAATCACTATGAGTTTTGAAAATTATGATGAATAATTGGAAAATTCCTCCTAACATAATCCATTTGATCCTTCTAGATGGAGCATATAACATGAAACTTGGAACTGATTTAGCAGGATACACAAGTTTTTCTTGTTTTATTCATAAACTTCAATTTATTAAAGATGCCTTATTTTCTAAAAGAACAGTGTGATTTAATTAAGAAATGTGGGAATATTTGTACACATTTCAATCGTTCCAGTTTTTGAGCTTGTAATTAACTTAAAAGAATATAAAGAGACTTGGATCCACATTTGCACGCCCACTTATGCCAATTCAAGATGTAATACAAGGTGGAATAGCACATAATTCGATGTTTCAACGTCGAAAAGAATGTTTGAAAAGACCTCTGGCAAGTTTATATTAATAGAAACAGTCAAATCATTTAAGCCTTTGACTGGCTAATAAATGGCAAAATAACTTGAAAAAATTCTAAAAGAGTTTTGCAACCATTTCTCTTGGTTACGGAAAACTATAAGGCAAAATCAATTAATATCATCAATTATTCTACATATTTGGAGCTCTCCAGCATATCTCTCAAACTCTGAGGATGATAGCAGAGAATAAAGAAGAGCTGAAAGAAGGCAATTGAAAGAGTTTAGATTTATGAATAAAAAGGAAAGAGAAAGGATCAATAGGCAATATGTCAAAACAAAGATAATTGGTTTTTAAATACTGTAGGTGACAAGATACTAAACTGACCTTAATTTTCTAATGAATTAAAGAATTGAGTAGAAAATGGATGCTTGATGAAAATCGGTAAATAGTTGAAGGTCACAGGCCTGATCGCGCCAGCAATAGCCAATAAGGTTCAGGCCAAGATTCATTTTCAGAAACGATGCAGCACCCATGTTACGCGGCTCTTCGTGCACCCACAACCATTGCGCTAATTTAAAATCATACAGGAGCATTAAGAAAGAAAATTAATCTGCAAGTTACTTAGTTTTTTATAAGTTGAAGAAAGTGAAAGTGACAGCGAGTCCGTTAGTGTAAATAAGAAAAAAAAGAAAAATAAGTGGCTCTTCAAAAGGTGAATTTTTTAAAAGAAAATTAAAAAGAAGATTTACCAGAAAAATCAATTTCCAATCTGGGAAAAAGAAGAATTCCTTATTTGGTGGAAAGTGAACAAAAAGCTAAATTCCGCCAAATATTAGCAGTCTTGAACCCAAATCATTACTCTCCTTTCATCTCCTCCAAATTTCAGAGAAATTATTTTTCATTTTCAAATGCGCTCGGAAATATTTTTGAGGAAAAATTTTAAAAATTCCCAATACCTAGATGAAGCAGATTATTTTTCCTTTTACCTATTCCACAATTCAGCAATAGTTTTCCAAAAAGTAGTTAAGGAAAGTTAATTAAGGAACAAGTAATCTCCCGATTCCGGCCGGAATTTCGTTCAAAATTACCCGCCGGAAAACCAGAACCGGAAAAGAAATATGTCAAATTCCGGTCCGACCGGAATTACTCCGTGTACACCTACTAATATATATATATATATATATAATAATATATATAGTATATATATATATATATATAATATATACTAATATATATAATATAATATATATATATAATGTAGTATAGATATGACAAGTCTATATATATATATATTTAGGGATGTGCCGAATAGTGAAAAAACCGATAGGCCGAATACCGAATATTCGCTAAATATTCGGCCGAATACCGAATATTCGGCCGAAAAATCACTTCGCTATTCGGCCGAATAGTTATTGTCAAAAGTTCCGGGATCATCCATTTTAGGGAAAAAATAAAAGAAAACTTACACTGGTCAACAAAAAAAGGTGAAATTTTTCTTGGAATGGACTTTTGTAGCAGATATAAAGTAATTCGGAGGTGATGATTCCATATATATTCTCGATTTGTGTATCACATCCCGTTTTTCGTGTCGTGCATCATAGGATCCTATTTTTGCATAATTCCCTAGGAAGACAAAATCATGGTCGCACTACGTAGGCTGATATATATGCTTACCTTCCGCATATATCTATCAAGTAGTAGCAGTTAACTGGGCGGTCAACATTCGGCGAAGCATGTGAGTAATCTGTTAGTATGTCACATGTATGGATGCTCAATACCCTGGATGAGTGTCTATCATCCATCTGAAATTCAGTCGGAGGTCCGTCAGTGTTCACCCAGGGTGAACTGAAGGATCTTTATGAGAGGTGTATTTGCCGAAGTTGTCCCGAGCTGTTGGCTTCGAGGTTGCATGAAAATGACTACTGACCATGGCACAAGAGTAACATTTGATCGTAACAGAGAAGCAAAAGCTGCGGAGGCTCTTCCAGTCGATGGTAACCTTGTGTGTATTGCAGTGAAGTTGTAGGGCTACTGACTCGCTAATGGAACTCCCAGCATACGATGCAGGTGAGAGGCGACTGTTTATTGACAACTTCCAAGAGCGTTTTAAAGTTATGTTGTTACACAGACGCAACAGTAATGCTTCGTCCATAGGGTACTCCGGTACGGATGAGAGAGGAGTATGCAAAAAGCAAGACAGGTTTGGAGAGGCTACAATATTAGGTACATGGATGGTAAAATATGCGTCGACGCTCAAAATGGTAAACATTTTGCTCAGTCAGAAAGCAGGGTTACACCAAATAACCTTGCTTCCTGTGCTATTGGAACAGCCGGGCGGCAAAAGGATCACTGGACCAAAAGAGAATGGCCACCGAAAGGGAAACTTGACGCCAGGTGACAGGAAAATCGTAACGTGAAACACTTGTACAGAGAGAAAACATCATCCTTACCTCCACTAACCATAAGAACTTGGTTTGAGTGAACATATTTGTGAAGGCATTGACATGAATGGTGTAATTGCTTCCCGCTATATATGCTCAACATTTCCAGGTCTGAGAGACGGAGAAGAAAAAACTGGGATATTATGATGGCCCACAAATACGGACACTCCTCCGTGATGCGGCCTTTTCTACAACAATGACTGTGTTAGAGGCAACGAGCGTGGATTTCTTTTCAGATGTAGCGACAAGAATTTCTGGTGGACATGGAAACGCCGAGAACCACTAACATTGTACAGAACTGCTAGACAGTTTTTCATTTTCAATGGATGTAGAATGGAGTATTAAAGTGCACTCTGTACATTCTACCTAAGAAATTTTCGGGATAACCAGGCGATGTTAGTGATGACAGGGTGAACGCTTCCATCAAGATCTAAAAGTTCAGGAAAGACGTTACCAGGGCAAGTGGATATCAATATGATGGCCGACTAATTGTTGGAGCTTGATGAGGGATATTCCAGACGCTATGCACAGTAGATCGTCTATCGAAGAGAAAGTTACTACCATTCGTCAGGTATTGTTTTTACATTACTAAAACCCATTCCTTCTATATACATTATCTGTTGTCCCATATTACTGCTGTTATTCAATAGTTGTATTATATGTTTAACATAATCTATCAAGACATGTATCATATCATTGCAATTTGTTTCTCTACGCCGTTATCCCATAAATATTATATATATATATATAGTTATATATATAATATATATATATATAATATATAATAATGATAATACTATTATATATATATATATATATATATTATTATATATATTATATTATATATATATTATATATCATATTATATAATATAATATATATAATATATATATATACGGTATATATATAGTATAATTATATATATATATATATATATATAGTATATTATATATATATATATATATATATATATTATATATAATATATATAATATATTATATATATAATATATATTCATATATATGTGATGGACCCTCTTGAAAAAGGTAAAAATCAATAAAATTTTTACAAATTGTGTTACACACAATATTCTCACAAATTCGATTGATAACTGCAGAAAACCGATTACATTTTTTGAGAATCAGCACATCAATAATCAATAGCAAAACCCCGTCCAAGAAAATTCATGTTTACCAGTGTTATACTACAAAGTATAAATACAAAAAGTAAGTAACTATTTCTTACCTATAGCAAATCCATTCACATATTAAAAAGTAATTTATAATGAAATTGAAAAGTTTCCGTAGTTAAAGAATTAAAACTAAACTTCAATTGAATAAGCCTCTAAGGTTAAAGTGACAGAACATTAGCAGTTCCCCATTTCAGGGGATAACCTATTTCTGTGGCTTTTCATAATATTCTCCTGTTCTTAATATTCTTTCACTTTCGACTGATGACGGTGGAGCTTGAAAGGTATTTTTATTGCTAGTTTTTTCAAATATTCATAAAACTATTTCAGTGTTTTTCCACCAATTGAAGGGAATAATCAATTGTCTTCACTGGCAAAGTAGGCAAACTTAATATAATTGTTTATTTCTTGATGTAATTCCGTATGTGGCCTTTTACTTTTATGTACAAAAATCACATCGTCATAAGAATGGGACTTTCTTTTTTTCACTCTCACTTTCTTTTTTCTGTATGACGATTTTGATGCCAGACAGATTTCTTTAAAAACATCCATAAAGAAAATGAAATGGAACGTTCAGCTTGCAAACTTTCCCATCACGTAATCATCGTCAGCAGATAGAGTCAGGAGCTAAATCTTCATGCATTTTTCCATTCCTCAACGACCATATTTTTTAATGATTCATCTGATTCATGTTGAAAAATTAGCTCGAATCGCAGATCTAAGAAAGTAGCTTCACACACAAAGATTTATCCCATAGAAACTTAGAAGTCTTTTTTCTACTGATTTCTTTAGCTCTTCACGAGTGTAATTATTCCACTGAAGCTTTGCTTTTAATTGCCTTAATTAAATGAGATTTATGAATATTGCAAAAATGGAAGGGATCACTTGGCGCGACTGTTACTTTTCCGTTTAAGATTCTTGTTTTAAAGTGAATGTTGTCAAATGGCTTCAGAATAATGGGAATAATTTTCCCACTGAAAATCAGCCAACATTTTCTGATTGCATTCATAGCTACATGGATAGGAAAACTTTTTGTTCAAACAATCTTTTAAACATATCATAAGTTCTGTTCCAGCGTGTAGAACGTCTTGAATTAATTTATGCTGTTTGAACATTCAAGCTGCTAATCTGTAAAGTTTATTCTTTGCAGGCTGCCGTTTCTGAATGTGAAAAGAGAGGATTATGCCTTCTGCAAGTAAATAAAATATTTTAACAAACTTCTGCATAATAATTGAATCGTTGAATGCATAGTGCAAGCAATGTGAAATAATACATGAAATTGAGTAACAAGCCCTCTCCTTATACAGCTACCAATGTTGGTCCTTTTCTGCCCGATACACGTGAAAATGCAATTCTATTTTTTAGAATATTGAATAAATGTCCAAGGGGCCCTGATAGATCGTGGAACAACCATACAGGAGGAAGATTTTCGTCCTCACGAGTATTTTTCGGTGGTATCACAAATGTGGCTATAT
>JABUQX010078652.1:0-16492 GCA_015478945.1 Trachelipus rathkii
TATAGATTTAAGTATTTCAAAAAGTTTAAGAATTAGGAATAAATAATTAGAGAAATTTGAAATAATAAGATTACAAGATTGTAATATTTTTGAACTTATTATAATTACGGTATTTGGTAACTTATTTAAAATTTTGATTTCCTATAACCTTACATTAAAAATAAAAAGTATAGAGGCAATACATATTCATAGATAATGTAGCGTTATATCATTTAATGTCACACTTTAATTATATAGCAAAAGTTTAACAAGTAATTAGTTAATATTTTATGAAATTTTGATAAAGATAATATTTTATTGTTAACTCTTTGCCTTGCACCTACGAGGTCTGTGGAAATTTATTAATTTATATTTAATGTCAATATCATTCTAGGCAGAAATATATACCCTAATGCAATGATATACAGCATATATATGAGAATTTCAACTAAACCTAATACACTATAATATATCATAATCGTATAATAAGTTTACAAAAAATATTCATGTGATGTGTTTTTTCGGTACAACAATTTATTTAAGATAGGTAAAGATGTGTGTAGCTTTATATAACTTGGCTCACTGCGGCTGCCCGTATACTTGTTTTCCGTGACTTTAAAGTTTTACTTTTGTCTCTTAAACATCAATGCTCCTATTCCATAAGAACGTAGCAACGAGAAAGGTTGGGTCTTGTTTCACGCAACTTTCAACTTCAATAAGACAATTTAAGTC
This sequence comes from Trachelipus rathkii, assembly GCA_015478945.1. NCBI lineage: Eukaryota > Metazoa > Arthropoda > Malacostraca > Isopoda > Trachelipodidae > Trachelipus > Trachelipus rathkii. The sequence goes on from JABUQX010078652.1 coordinate 712, forward strand.
GCGGTATATATCTCTTATATAGAATTGGAATAATAGAAGATTGGCGAGAAAACATCTTTACATTGAAGAGTTATGAATTTAACTTATGTGTTAAATTCATAAGTTATATAATCTATACAGCCATTCATCTGGGAATTTATTTAGAAGTTTATTTCATAAAGCAGTCCGAATAAGAAGCTAACTATCTTGATTGGGCCGTTATCATTTATTTTATGACATAATAGTCACGAAAATTTAAAAATAATGGAAATTTTTGTTTTACTAAAAAAAATGTATAAAAAGAGCTTTTATTTTAACTCTTTTACCTTTGCATTAACGGGTTGTTGATTTATTTATTATTTTGTTTTTATAAAGTATTTCGCCTAAGCAAAGAGAAGACAGCATATATCTGGATGTGGGCTGTTTAGAAACATTGACCAATATTAGACCCTTAAAAGTTAAAACTAATGCAAACCCTCTTATTACCTACGCAAAAATTTTATTAATAGCAAGATTGTACTCTTATATAGTTGGTCAACGGTACGTGTTTGGTAACATTTAATTAAACTTTGTAACTTAGAAGCATCTCCATGATAAGGAAGCCAACATATCTGATGTAGACCGGCTCATTAAAGAAATATTTAAGGCGTTAAAAGTAGAATTGAGAAAAAAATTCGGAAAATTGAATAAAGGATTGTATATCTTGTAACTTGATACCTACGGGGTTTGGAATATTAATTTAGAATTTTTTGTCTGAATTACAATCCTGAACCAGAGAGTCCACCAATATCTTATGGGGCCGTTTTATTTTGGACGATAATAGGGATTCGCGAAAAAAATGATTTAAAAATAATGGAGATTTTTTTGGAAAAATTCAATTAAAGAATCCTTTATTTTAACTTTGACCTGCACCAACCGGGGTTGGAATTTAATTTATATTTGTTTTTTTAATGCAATTTCCTAAAGCAACGAGAGACAGCATATGGGAGTGTGGGCCGTTTTAAAAACATATGACAATATAATATTTCATAACTTTCGTATAAGAAAATGGAGTAAAATTTCGAAATTTTTTAATTAAGGTGTGAAAGAAAATGAGGAAAGAATCTTATGAAGTACTCCTTAAAGGAATTTAATTTACTTTTGTTTATAAAAGCATTATTAAAGAGATCCAACATATCTGGATGTAGGCCGGCTCATTTTAAAGACATATTTTAAGTCGTTAAAAGTTAATATATGAAAATAAAGAATTGGAAAATTGTATAATAGAAAAAATGCAGAATGAATCAGACATGCGTAATTGCGCTCTTTACACTTATTTAGAATTTATTCATGTTTTCTTTCAATAATAAGAGCCAACATCTGATGTGAGCCGTTTCAATTTATGCACCCTAAATAAAATCCAATAATGTTAAGAAATAATATAGTTTTTTTTTTTTTGGAAATATTTCAGAAATTATTATTATCAACTTAATACCTACAGGTTTGGGAATTTATTTATATTTGTTTTTTTAAAAGTATTTTCTAGCAAGAGAGACAGCAATCTGGATGCGTTTAAATACCATAGACCATTATAGAAACGTTAAAAAGTAAAAAAATAATTAGCAATCCTTCGAATTTTATTAAATCACAAGATGGTAATCTATAACTTGCTACGTACGTGGTTGGGAATTTAATTTACTTTTGTTTTATAAAGCAGCTCCCATTAAGAGAGCAACAATCTGGATGTAGGGTCGGCTCATTTAAGACCAAATTGAAGCGTTAAAACGTTAGAGAGAAAATTTCTGGAAAAATTTGAATAAAAGACAAGATTGGTACTTCATGAACCTTTGTCCCTCCGGTGTTTCTAACTTATTAATTGTTTATATTTATATACACGTCCTAAATAAAGAGCCACAATCTGAATATGAGCCGATTTTCATTATGCACCTTAATTTGTCGATAAAAGTCTTTTAAAAAAATAATGGTAGTTTTTTTTTTGGAAGATTGTGATTAAAAAGCTTTATTAACTCTTTAGCCTTTCACGTACGATTTTGGATATTCTATTTAATATCTGTTTTGTTTAATAAAGATTGTCGCTAACAAGAGACTACAGATATCTGGATGTGGTCCGTTTAAAAAACATAGACAATATTAGATCGTTAAAAGTTTAAAAATAATGCAACTTTTCGAAAATTTATTAATTGGTTTAGATTGTTTCTCTATAAACTTGTAGCGTCTTACGTGGTTGGGAATTTAATTTTATCTTTTGTTTTAAAAAGCATCTCCCATGTAAGAGAGCAAACATCTGGATGTAGCCGGCTCATTTTAAATGACATACATAAGGCGTTATAAAAGTTTATGAATTGAGAAAAAATCGGATAAATATGAATAAAGGAACTTTATGTAATCTTGTAACTTGAATACCTACGGGATTTGGAATTTATTAGAATTTTTCTGAATACATCCGGAATAAGAGAGCCACAATATCCTTGATGTGGCCGTTTGTATTTTATGGACGATATTAGGTCCGCTAAATATGTGTTTTAAAAATAATGAGATTTTTTTTGAAAAATTCAATTAAAGTAAGCTTTCTTTTTAACTCTTTTCATCATAAACATCGGGTTTGGGAATTGATTTATATTTGTTTTTTTAAAGCATCCTAAAACATGGAGAGACAGCATATTCTGATTGGCCCGTTTAAAACTAGACCAATATTAAAGATCGTTAAAAAAGTTCAAAGAATAATTGCACATTCATTGGAAATTTTTATTCAAGCAGCAAGATTGTAGCTCTTGTACGTCATTTTTTCAGTGATTAATTTTAAGCTTTGTTTATAAAGCTTCCTCCCTTGTAAATAGAGCCAACATATCTGATGTGTCCCGGCTCATTTAAAGACATATTTTAAGTCGTTTAAAAGTTAGAAATTTAAAAAAATCGGAAAAATTGAATAATAGAACAAGATTGTAACTTGTGTAACTTTGTACCTACGGTTGGTAACTTATTTAGAATTTTATTCATATAACACGTCCTAAAATAGTAGAGCCAACAAATCTTGAGTGAGCCGTTCCAATTTTATGCACTGATTTAAGGTTCGCTAAACATTTTACAAAATAATGTTAGTTTTTTTTTTTGAAAATTGATAAGAACTTAATCGTTACCTCTCGTTTACTTTGCACACGGGTTGGATTTATTTATATTGTTTTTTATAAAGTATTTCTTAAGCAAGAGAGACAGCATATCTGGATGTGGCCGTTTAAAAGATAGATTGATATTAAATTTGTTAATAAAAAGTTATGAAAATAATGCGATTCCTTTTGATTTTTTATTAACAGAGCCAAGAATTACAGAGGTATAATGTACGTACGGGTTTGTGATTCTACTTTACTTTTGTTATAAAGCCCTCCATTAAGAGAGCCAAATATCTGGATGTAGGTTTAATCATTAAAGACATAAATTTAAGGCGTTTTAAAAGTTAAGCATAGAAAAAAATATCGGATAATGTGAGAATAAAGACAAGAATTGGTAGCCTCCATCGTAGCATTGTACATAACGTGTTTGTTAACTTTATTTATGTTTTATTCATATAAACACGTCTAACTAAGAAGCCTAATCATATCTTGAATGAGAAGTTTTCATGTTATGCACTAATTAGGTGCTTAAAAATGTAAATAATTTATTTTTTTTTTTTTGGAACATTGAAAATATACTTCACAGACCATCTTACCTTCGCACGCTGTTTGGGAATTATATATATTATTGTTTTTATAAAGTAATTTCTAAAGCAAGAGAGACAGCATATCTGATGTGGTCCGATTAAAAACATAGACCAATATTAGATCGTTAAAAAGTAAAAAATAAATGCACCTTTCGGAAAATTTATTAAGAGAAAGATGTAGCCGTTATAATTTTGGTAGTTACGTCTGTCTTTGGACTATTATTAACTTTGTTTTAAAAAGCATCTCCCATGTAGAGAGCCAACATATCTATAGGCCGGTTCATTTTAAGACATAATTTAAGTCGTTTAAAAGTTAAGTAATAAGAAAAAATTTCGGAAAATTTGAATAAAGGAAACAAGGTTGTAGTTTCTTGTACCTTAATACTTACGGGTTTGGGAATTTATTTAAATATTTCTTTCATAAAAGCAAGTCCTGAAAAAAAAGCCAACATATCTGATATCGGTCTGCGTTTTATTTATGGAACCATAAACTAGTCGCTAAAATGTATCTTAAACATAATGAAAATGTTTTTATCAAAAATGTTTAAAGATGCTTTAATTTAAAAAATGTTTTACCTTTGCACTACGGGTTTGGAAAATTTATGCATTATTGGGGTTTTTTAAAGCATTTTCATAAAGCGAGAGACAGGCTATCTGCAGTGTGGCGTTTATAAACATCATAGACCAATTATAGATTCGTGTAAAAAGTAAAAATTAATATATGCATTCTCGTTTAAAACAATACTCCTTATTTAAAGTCAGAAAGAATGTAACTCTATAACTTGGTACGGTAGTGTTTGGAGTTTACATTTATTTGTTTAAAGCACTCTATTGTAAAGAGAGCAACATATCTGGATATAGGCTGGCTAATTTTAAAGACATAATTAAGTCGTTTAAAAGTTAAGAATTGTAGAACAGTAAATTTGAGGAAATTGACATAAAGATAAAAGTGTAACACTTATACTTCATACCGAGTGGATTTTCCATTTATTCAAATTTACTATATAAACACGTCATAAATAGACTTCAACAAGATCTTGAATTCTAAAGCTTAAATTTTCAACCTTTTCATTAGGTCTGTCTAAAAATCTTTTAAATAATGTGAGCTTTTTTTTGGGGAAAATAGAATTAAAAATCTATTTAATTCATTTACTTTGTCACTTACCGGGTTGGGATTTATTATATTTGTTTTATAAAGCATTTCTACGCAAGAGAGCCAGCAATCTGGGGTGGGAGTACAAACAACGAAAAACTAGATCGGTAAAAAGTTAAAAAAATATATGTTATTCTTTCGGAAAATTTTATTAAAGCATAAAGATTGTAGCTCTTATAACTTTAGCTTACTGGTTTGGAATAATTTTAGTTAATTATAAAGCATTTCCTGTAAGAACCAACAATTCGATGTAGGCCGGCTCTTTCTAAAGACATAATTTAAGTCGTAGAAGAAAGTTAAGATATTAGAAAAATTCGGAAAATTAAAAAAGGAACAGATGGTAATTCTTCTAACTTAATACCTACTGGTTTGGGAATTTATTAGAATTGTTTTCATAAAAAGTCCTGAATAAGAGAGCCAACATATTTGATGTGGGCCGTTTATTTTATGGACCATAATTAGGTCCGCTAAATGTTCTTAAAATAAATCGATTTTTTTGTTGAAAAAATTTGATTAAAGAACTTTATTTAACTCTTTACCTTTGCAGCATACGGGTTTGGGATTATTTATATTACGAGTTTACTAAAGGTGGAGAACATAAGGGAATAGCTTCAACATTTGATTTAGAGTAAATAGCATTTTCGGAATTATGTTACAATAAAAAACTAATGCAACGCTTATCGGAAATTTTATTAAACAGCATTGATGAAGGTCTATAACATAGTACCAACGGGTTGGAATTTATTACTTTGGTTCTAACCATCTCATCTTGTTAAGAAGCCAACATAATCTTGGATATAGTGCCGCTAATTTAAGACATATTTTAATTCGTAACTGTAGTTAGCCAATCTTTTGACCAAATATTTCCATATTTAAAAAATTCAAAGAAAAGTTTGCTGTAATTGATAAATCTAAATTCACACAAGAAATAACAGACACATAAGTCAAAGACACGCTGTCAAATATTGGTAATCTCCTAGAGTTTCATTCTGAAAAAGTATCATATATATATTCATATTATTATATATTTTTTTTATAATATAGTACTATATTATTATTATATACCTTAATTATATATACTATATACTATTATATATATATATATTGTGATATATATATATATAGTACTACCAATTTATAAATCAACTTTATCTGTATAGATATAAATATATACATTAATATATTAGCGAAAAAAAACTTCTGGCAATGGTAGAAGACATTAAAATACCTAATGTTTCTAAATAATATATAATTGTATATCATATATTATATATATATATATTATTATATCATACCTATATATATATTTTATATATATATATATATTATTATACTATTATTTTATTATTATTACTAAAGTTATAATAATATAATATCTTTATTTAAGTTATAATTTAATACTATAACTTTCTATATATTATATTATTTTATATATATTATTATATATAACGTTAACTTATATAATTACTTATAATTTCATTATACAATACATCTCTCACCTTACATCTCCCCAGACCTGGAGGGTAAGTGTGCCGTAGCCATCTCGTATCTTGAATGGAAACTTGTGTGTATATATATTGAGTAAATAAACCTTAGAAAACATCGTAGAGAGAGTATATAACAGGCTACGAGCCATTACCATCTTGCCTCAGCAACTCTCTCATAGAACCTTTTTTTAATGAGAATTCGTCACCCGCAGTAGAAGAAAAATTCCACCCTAGAGCTTCCACGGCCCTCACTATGGCCAATCCCTCGCCAAATCGTAGCGCGGGTTTATCCTCTTAACCCAGGTGGGCCACAACCATACCCTCTTATTAATGAACTAAGAATTGTGTTTTAACTTGCCACTTGTCATTCATACCACTCACCGTGAGTCTATGCTCACCTTTCTTCTCGCCTCTTGCCTCGAAATCTTCCAGATTTAATATATCCTCCCGTTCCAGGGAATCCCTTTGCTTGACTTCTACTACCCCAACCTTTTTTCCGGGTCTCTAACCACCACTCCCTATCCCGGTCGATTCCCAGCATACTCAACGACTTATAACAGTCCGCCCTAACCCAACCAAACTATGCAAGTGCTCATCCCTTTCCCATGGGCCAAACCATCTCGAAGTCTCTCATTCAGTGCATTATCTCATCATCTACCCCCGCGTTATCTTACATGTCCCACCACACAACTCTCTATATATATGTATTCATTCCTCATTTACATCTAATTCTTCTCACACCTAACATCGCCCCTCTAAGATTGTCCATTCTGAACACATTGTACTTTAGATCTATATCCTCTTATTCCAGACTGTCCATCTGCACTACTATACATTAACACAGGTATACTAATGTAAACCTCAGAATAATATTAATATATAGTGTATTATATATATATATATATATATATACTATATATAATTTATTAGATATATATATATATATTAATACTATAATATGTATATAGTATATATATATTGATCAATATATATATACTTATATTATTAAGCTTGTAAGCACATCTTAACTAATATATACTTCTCATATTATGTAGCATCATAATCTATATAAACTAATCTCTTCGACTGGGTGGTGGCCATTTGTCCGGATTTTAGTGACGGTAGTCCGGAAGTCGGAGTCGGTTTACCTAGTTTTTATAGAATGGCAAAGGTGGAGTCGGAGTCGGAGTTCGGAGTCCGGAGTCCGGTAGATCAGTTTGTTTACGTTTAAAAAGGTTGCGAAGATCTGTATGATCCGGTAAATTTTCTTCACAAGTGCGTCATTGGAGTTCGGAGTCCGGAAAATTTGTCTATTGAAACCGAAGCTATTTCGTCGCGAGCGGATTTGACGGCTCTTTTCAGCTAGTACTAATTTAAAACGGTTTCACTATTCGACCCTCTCTGAATTCTTTTAACGGCACGCGGATGGGTGTTAGGTAGAGTCTATATATATTTTGACTTTTCTATAGGTACCTCATGCAGCGGCGAGTGTGTCTTACGTATGGATAGGTTCATTATCACATCGGCCGTACTTCCATATCAACTCTACCGGATATAATTACGATGTTACAGTCCTCTTCTCTGTAAGACACGAGGGGGTGCTGTGTCTGGCGCATCTGAGTTGCTTGTCGTTAGATCGATTGGTTAACTCCTTTCGCCGGGCTGTTCGTGCGTGGCGGTGACCATTTCCTTCTTATCCCTCGGTTCCCATACCCTAGTGTGTTGATGCATTCCAGTAGGCCAATTCTTCTTCATCCTGTTCTGTTGTTCTCTGGCTGAACAAGCTTTTATGAATCCTCTGAGTACGACCTTTAATAAGAAGGTCCAGCCTTGCAGCTGAACTGAAGGGCCCCTTCCACTCCCATTCAATTAATAATGGTTACTGCAAATGTGGCACAGCCCCTCTCACGTTGAATTAGGGTACGCTGCCCGTGGTAATGTTGGTTGTGGACAGAAAACTTAGGTATTTATTTAGTATGTAGATCAAATTATATTATGACTAATTATACGTAGGTATAGATATAGTAGATAGTTATATATACTTGATCTGAAAGTAAAGTATAATATATATGTGATTAATATATAATATATATAATATATACGTATATTATTTAGCTATATATGATATTTTTTATCCATATACATATGGATTTTTTATTCAAACTTCAAATGAGTAAACGCATCCCGCAGTTGCCGCATGACTCGGCATACCCTCATATCTCTATTAAGATTCCGCATCCGCATACCCGGTGCAAATCCCTCATTCTGGGATACATTCTATAAGCATCCCGCTCCGCATACGGCAAATACCCCAGGTGTAAATATTCCTGGAGTCATCGCGAGGTCCAATTCTCCACTCAAATATATTATGTATATATGATTTAAATTGATCTTATTTTATGTATTATTAATAATAACATTACTTCACAATCAACTAAATACTACGTATTAGTTCATAGATACGATATATAGTACTATATCTACGATTATCTTATTATTATACTCAACTATATAATTAAACTATCATAAGCTTCATATTATGTTCACTATTCAGATACGCTTATGGCGGAGCAAGGGTAAAGGAGGGATATAGCGCAGATACTTCTTCATCCAGTTATGCTGGTTAGGGCAAACATTCCTCCAAAGACCATGCGGCCGCCAAAACGTAGTTCACAATGGACGACAGAGTAGTCCCAATCTTAGTGATATCGGGTAGGACCCCATGGCTGTTCAGACATCAATAGGTATGGTTTAGGGTATCAAAGTGAGAGGGGTGCTTGGTTCCCAATACACTTGTACCAAATAGAAGTACAACAGAAGTAGAGCATAGCGGCTAAGTCTGAGGTCAGAGGATAAGATTGCCAAAAGCATAGGATGAAAGGTGTTGGAGAAGTATGCGACTGAGAATATCCAAAAAAAAAGGCGAGTGTCCGTTGTAGGTGTGTGTGTGTGTTGTTGTGGTGTGTGTGTATGTGTGGTGTGGTCTGTGTGTGTTGGTGTGTGTGGTGTGATGTGTGTGTGTGTTGTTGGTGTGTTGTGTGTGGTGTGTGTGTGTGAGAAGAGAGAGAGAGAGGATGAGTTTAATCTGAGTCGGATATTTTATAATCAAATGAGAGTGACTGGGATGCATTGGGCATTTTTTGGCGGTGGTTCCATAGGTATTGCCTGGGAGGAAGTATGGAAAATTGGAGGGAGGTGAGTTAATTCAGTAAGAAAGGGATTCGTCGAAATACGAAATAAAGAAGATACTTCTAGACTGCATCACGGCCTCAAGAACCTCGGAGCAACCCAACCTTGTGGAAAACCACAGAGGAACATTATCGCAATCGGATGGACGCGTATCCCTTTCTTTAAGTTGTTAAGACTCAGAGAGAGGAAATAAACTTCACACACTTCTATTATGAGAAATTACAATTCATTAGACATAAAGTGAAGTTAGAAGTGTTGAAGAATTGAGCCCTGAGGGCCTTCAGCTCAGGGAGATCATATTTATCCCTTTTCGCATCTTACGAGGCATAGACCTTATCCTAAAGAGGGGAACTTCTTTAGGTAATTGCCACCCAGGATCCGAATGGCGGATCAAACCCGGGTCCTTGCGACTCTGTCGATCTAAAATCAGGATTGAGCCACGTAACCGGCATTTAAGGTGGGAATTAAAAGCTAAGTTTCAGAGAAGGGGTTCAGTTAGACGTGAGTGAGTAGTGTACCATGTCGCTTTTAAATTAAGGCTAAAACTGCCACAGGTACGCTGGTTTTAGACTATATAGTATAGAGCAAGATTTTTTATCGCAGCGTACAAGGTTTCTACAAACTTTCCCTACAATAACTTGCCTATCCGACAGTCCCGAACAAGACATGTCAGTAAAAAAAAACATACTGGCTGTGATTAGGACAGGTTCCATTTTATTTGAGAAGTCAATCTTACCCATTTCTATTTTACTATGGGGTGGGGAAATGCTCAGAAGGGTTTCTAATTTTTATAAATTATAGACTTCCCTTTTTTAATTCTGCATCTTCCCAATATGTTCACTTTTAATTCATAAAGATGGTGAAAGTAGTTAGAAGATATTAGATGAGCAGCCGTTGAACCATGGCAAAACGGGCCTCTTCTCATCTCCTCCTTTTCTCCTCTACTCTCTCTCCCCTTCATCCTCAGTCATCATTCACTCCTTTTTTTTCTCAATCTTTCATCCTTTCCTTCCCCTCATTCTTCTTCCTCTCATTTCATTCTTCTCTCCTCTCCTGTCTCATCCAAACCTAACATGCTCCACTCTCCTCTCTTATTTCAATTATCCCTCTCTGGTCTTCGTCCTCTCTGCTCTTCTTGCGTTCTCTCTCCTCTCTCAAGTCTTCCTCTCTCTCTCTCTTCTCTTCTCCTTCTCTCCCATTCAGTTCTCATTCTCTTCTCTCCCACATTCTTCCCCCTCTCCTCTCCCTCCTCTCCTTTCCTCTCTCTCTTCTCTCTCTCTCTCCGTCTCCTCTCTCTCTTTCTCTCTTCCTTCTCTCCAATCTCTTCTTCTCCTTCTGCTTCTCTGCTCCTCCTCTCTCTAACCGTCGTCTCTCTGTCTCTCTCTCCTCTCTCTCTCCTCTCTCTCTCCTCTCTCTCTCTTCCTCTCTCTCTCTCTTCTTCTCTCATCCTCTCCTTCTCCCCCCTCTAATCTGTTCCCATTTTTCTCTCTCAATTCCTCACTCCGCTATTATCATCCATATTACACGTCGATCACCCTAACTTCTCCTCTTTCATTCCTCTCGGCTCCTCTTCCTCTCGTCTCTTCTGTTCTCTCGTCTCTCCTCTCTCTCACCCCTCGCAGCCTCTGTTCCCCCTAGCCCCACTCTCTCCCGACCGGTACCAGTCTCGTTCCCCTCACAATCATTCAAAGCTTCACTCTACCAATCCCATCTCCAAACCATTCATTCACTCCGAGTTTACTCAAAAAATCGCATTGCTCTTCAAAATCGTACGCTCAGAATGGACCATATTCACAACTACAACATGCTTTGACACTTTTAATAATAATTCAATAATAATAATCAATATAATAATAATAGATAATAATAATAATAATAATAATAATAATAATAATAATAATATAATAAATTTTCTGTTTTCCTCAATATCTCTTATCTAACTTTGAGAACAAAATAATAAAAGCAACAACAATAATACATGTTCAACACTAGACTTCTCAATCATCCTTCGGTTATTACACAGATTTTTTAAATGATTCCTCACTCAGTTCACAACCATTCGACCACTCTTCATCCAAACCCAAATGTTGCTAACATTTCGACTTCTCCTCATTTCTGCGACCTTTATTGGGATGCCGTTTTGTCAAATTTCTCTCATTTTTTATTTATCCTCTTGGTAATCAGCAAACTTTGTTTCATTGTCTTTGGAAAAAGATCTGAAAAATTAAATTAAATCAGGATGTATACGTAATCCACTAAAGGGATGTCTAAAACATCACAAATATTCAAAGCAATTGTGCTAAAGCATCCCACGAAAAGCCAAGCAATCCTCAATTTAAAGATCAATCAACACTGAACAGTCCCTTCTTCTCCCAGGTCAAATAGTATCGCGATGAATCTTAGATGTATCTTTTGGAGCTTGATATCTGATTGGACTTACTATAAACAATCTTTTATGGAAGATCTGAATACTAGATGAAAATTGTATCTATGGCACAGATTTTCCTCAATCTTATAAAAATTAGAAAATACAGCAATACATCCCTCAGTATCTCAGCCAATATTAAAACATTTAAATTAATAATTTAATAGTCTCCGTTTAGTTCTATTCCTTTCTTCATTTCTGCCCTTTTAATTCGTCTCCTCCAGACTGGAGTATAGCTTGTGCGTGACATGCCCATCAGAAAGACAGCAGTGAAGAATATCGACTTACCAAAGTCGAAATTGAACAGCCCACCGTGCCTCTACCGCCTCTGTAACATTAATTAGTAAGAATCGTCGCAGTCAGAAATCATCCCTAGAGCTCAGCAGGACTGCGACGTATCCCCCATATGATTAACTCGTTCAAGTTGGTGCTCATCACCCCTGAGCCCCGGTTGGCGCCAAAAACCATACCCCCTCACAAAATCCAGCCATTCACACATTCTCTCCTACATGCACCTTTCTTCTCGACCTCTGCCTCAAACACCATATTCTCTCCTTCAGACATGTCGGTTCTATCCCCCTGACCTCAATCGCACCTCTTTCTTCGTCTCTCCAGCCGGTCGGCTTTTCCCAACACACTCCCACTATGCACGCTTAACAACCGATTATCTTCCGTATTTTCACAATGACCAAACCATCTCAACATACTTCATTCATTTTCTCTTGTTTACCCCTTCTTCACACCACATCACTACTCTCCTATAAGTTCATCGTCCCTCATTTTAAAATCAATTCTTTCGAACACCTAACGCATGCCCTAAGCATTGTCTCCATCTGAAAACATTGAACTTTAGATCTATACTTCTTAGTTCCACGATGAGAACCCATGTATTATTAAATACCCCAAATCAAAAATAGGATTTATATCAGTTTGATTAACCCAAATTATTCAATTACTATTTATAGTTTGGTACCCGGTGAGCCTTTAGAATCACATGATGCCTCAAGTTAAAAACTAATATGTTAAATCAAACTTTGTTTATAGCCAATTAATATTCATAAATACTAGACTAATATATATATACTGTATATAATATATAATATAATATATATTATCTATATTATATTATAATATATATTATATATATATATATATATATATATATTATCTCTCATTATATATATATATAGTATATTATATAATATATATAAATATCAGAAGAACATATATCATTGGGAGGTAAAGAATTCTGCTTCCTGGGAATGAACCTACCACATGTTGGCGAATGAGGATAATACCCAATCTTTATATCCCACTCGACTCATCTCCAACCGCCAAAAAAATTGGATTCAAGAATAGTAAATTAAAGCAACCGTCCTCCCATCCAGGGACATCACCAGGTGTCAGCCTGTTCCTTCTCCTCAATTCTTTATATTTGTTAGATGGTCAAATATGCATATTAATCGCAATTAGATAAGCTATTAGTAAATAAAGGAAAGAAACATATATTGGGAAGGTAAAGAATTACTGCCTTCTCCTGGGATTGAACCACTGTATGTTGCGAATGAGGAAATAACCCATGCTTTACCACTATATACTGTATATATATATATATATATATATATAGTATATATATATATATATATATATATATATATATATATATATATATATATATATATAATATATATATATATATTGTATATATATATTATATATTTTATTCTTGTAAATCAGTTGGATATGCAAGTTCTTGCACAATAGAGGTTAGTAGTTTGCATCTCGATCCCATACAAACACATTGCTATATGCAAACCTTGGTTGGAATCTTGCCTAAAGTTACATGAATGAATATGAAAAAGAGAAGATTTTCTGTAATTAATTTAGCTTGTGACAAGGTATATTTAAACACTAATCTTAATACTCACACATCACTGAAACATGGCCAATATTATACAACAGAAATTCTTTCATAAAATATACAAAAATCATAGGCTATTCTCCACATTCATTTCTTGTGCAAAAAGTCCAGTCATCCGAATTCAGCCCATGCTCATGCACATGGTGGCTAGAATATTCTGAAGATTTGAGCTGAAAGAGTATTTATCAAAGTCAAATAACATGTGTAATTCTAATTACTTCATCAGGAAAACACAACTCAATCTCCCCAGACTATATATATAACCTACTTAATACATTGTGGAACAGGTTCAGCGGCTATAAATTTAAACTTATATATTATACTATATAGTATATATATATATAGTATATATATATATATTATATATAACTATATATATATAATTATAGCTATATATATATATATAATTATCATATATATATATAGTATATAATTTATTCTATTTTTCAGTCTGGTGGTTCAAGGGATCAACGAATGGCTGTAATCCATAAGGACATACAGTATATTATTTATAATCTTCTTGGATGTGTTATTATAACAGTTTAAATGTATTTTATATTGTAAAAATGTTGGAATAACCAAGTCTTCCTTTTTATCCTTATATATTTTTCTTTAATATTTATGCTTTATCTTTTGTTTTTTCTATTTCATATTTCAATGCATTAAATATATGGATTGTCTCGATTAGCTATTTGTTGTAACTGTAGTACTATTTATGAGACTATGAGAACTGTGTGAAAAACCTGTGTAGTGGATAAGCTGCGTGACTGGGAAAATTAGAGTAAGTTACAAACAGAGAATTTAAGTGGTGCACTGATCTTAAGAGCTCTTAGGAGGGCATTACCAAAGTAGAGTCTGTAATAGAGAAAAGTATTATACCCCGTATACCTTTAATGTAAATAGTAAATGCATTAAATATTGTATTAGTTATTCGTTTAACTAATGGAAACAAGGAAATTTTTCTTTCATTAATTCAATTTATCAAGAGGGACATTATAGCAATATCCAACTTGTAAGTATACAGTATAACTTTCTTGTCATGATAGTTAGTATTTGCTTTGTTATATTTTTATCTATATATATATATATATATATATATATATATATATATATATATATATATATATATATATATATATATATATATATATATATATATATATATATATATATATATATATATATATATATATATATATATATATATATATATATATATATATATATATATATATATATATATATATATATGCCTGTAACCTGAGAACTTTCTTGATAACAGTAATTTTCTGGATCTAATTCTTCTTCTTTAATTTTAATTTCAGATTTTATATCCATTTTTTATTTATTTTAACAGAAATATATTTCTGAAAACAGAATAAAAATATTTCCTACAAAATTTGCATCAAAATCTATTACAGTCTTCAAGAATAAATGTGTTAAATATGTTCACAATTTCCTAATTCTTGTGGAACACTTCTTATTTCTCCTCCATTGAAATTATAAAGACAAAAGTTTTATAAACTCAAAATTCAAATAACTAAATATTTCACTCTAAAAAGAAATTTCAATACTCCATTCATGAGTACAGGTAATTTTACTATTTCCCTGTATATTATTTATTTATTTATTTATACATGGTCGTGGCATGGCCTTTAACATCGGCCCCACTTAACAAATATTTTTATTTACCTTACCTTGTTACCTTGTTGAATTTTCCGTGTTCCTCATCAACTAGGATATTGGCATGTGCAAAATTATTTTAATTTTATTCATTCACATATAGAGGAAAAAAAAATAAAAAAAATTCACTATATCAAAACAAACACTGCACTTTTATATAGTGGAGAATACTTGACACTCCCTCAAAAAATGAAGAATATAATTTCCAGGAAACAAAGATGGAAACATCACAGTAAACAATAAAAGGAAA
>JABUQX010078653.1:2500-52153 GCA_015478945.1 Trachelipus rathkii
ATTATTACCATTATTTAGTTTGGTGAACATTGAGGGATATGACTTACTAGCAAAATTAGAATGTGAGCATCGCTCGGCCATCTTATTTAAACAATTTACGAGCTTGGATTCTTTTAACGTAAGATTAATCATTATGTCAGGAACTTTAAAACATTAACTAAACTTACAACTGTAATGAAAAACTGCCAGTAAGTTATATTGTTATTTATATTATATTTAATTTTAGATAAGGTTAGGCTACGGTAGGTTAGGTTTGGGTTCTTACATCAGAACTATTTTGGTTTTTTTTGAAATTCATGGAACTATAGTTTTTATATTACTTTTTTAAATTATTAAAATAGTAGATTATTCAGAGAGAGAGAGAGGAGAGAGTGAGAGAGTGAGAGAGAGAGAGAGAGAGAGAGAGAGAGAGAGAGAGAGAGAGAGAGAGAGAGAGAGAGAGAGAGAGAGAGAGAGAGAGAGAGTTCGGTTTTCCTTATTATACAATTGTATTATTCAAAATTACGGACTAAATATCTTTTATAATTACTTTACGAGAAAGTGTGTAGTGTCTTCACATGAGTTTTTAAATGGAAATTGGAACTGCAATCTTTGTTTCATGGGACACCCTTCTTCTCTCCAGTCACATCTGTTCTGTGGAATTCTCTTCCATCTCCATTTCTTCTGACTTGCATCTTCACTCACCTGATAAACACTTGCATTTGGTTAAGCCAGTGAAGTTTTTTTATTTATTGTATGCACCTTCCTTAAAATAGAATATGCTTGTTAAGTGGTGGTGATGTCAAATATCATATAGTTTTACTAACATGTCTTTTCGGTAGAACACATACCCTTTGCTTCGTTTGAGTATATTACAGATACACGTAGCCTCAAATGAGGGGAAACAAACTTTTTTTTACTGGATTTTATTTCTTTCTTCGTCAGAATTTAGTTATTGTTACTACTTCAGTTTTCCAAATGCCGAAAACATCATTTTCAGATCTATGCTGTCCTCGTATTCAAACTAATCAGCTTTACTCTCTTGTACGAGATATTACGTGACGAGGAAGCTAAGTGCTGACATGTAAAGTAAAAATTATTCTAAAATAATTTAAAAGAAATTTATATTTTCCAAAAAAAATTAAAACTTTAAATAAATGAGAAAGCTATTCCTAAACATGATAGATAGATGGAAGACAACTAACTTTATAAAATTTATTTTTATTCCTAAGAGAAAAAAAATTCTTCAATAAATATATTCATTGATATTACTTCAAAGAATTTAAAAACGAATCAAAAATGTTTTATCAAAAATTTCATTACAATTATATTATCGAAGTTAAAGTTTTAGAGATTGGATTAGAAAATTTACCAATTGAATTTGAAACTTTAATCAAAATTTTTTTTAAATGTTAATAGCAAAATAATTAAAAAAAAATGCACCTGTAAATTGCAAAAGATACCTAGTAATCGTAATTAAATTTTTTTAAAAAAAATTCGATAGTTTCTCTTCTAATTTAAAGTTCAAAGTACTAAATTTAATTAAGCAATTTCGCACACGTGCACGCATCACACACACACAACACACACACCAAACACAACACACACACACACACACACACCAACATATATACTATATATATAATTATAAAATATAATATATATATATATATATATTATATAAATTATAATATATATATACCTACTACGTAATTATTGATATCTCCGTTATAAATTGAAATACCTTACAATAATTTAATAATATTTAATAGATTTATGTAACTTATATATATTATAATAATATAATATTATTAATTAGCCAAACACCAATTACTATATAAAAATATATTATACCCCCTTACAAAGAAAAATTCTTTTGATAACAATTAAAAATAATTTAAACTAAAGTCAGTAAACATATTTACAGTACAAAAGATAAGAAATATTATTAACTATATAAAACAAACGACATTTGTCATGATCTTTTTTTAATTCCCTATTTATAGTTTTATAGACTTATTTTAGTATTATTTTCTATTATGAGATATGTTTTTTTATTTTTTATATTTTTATTTATTTTAATTTTTTTTTTTTTTAGTTCTATTTTAGGTAAATATGAAACGGAAATAAATAAATGACTGTTTTACTAAACAATTATTGATATATCTACTTTATCCGTAATTATAAATTATTACATATTATTAAATATGATGATACCGTCTGCTTTATGCTTAATATTTAAATATGGTATAAAAATATTTATTGCATTTATTTATTCTAATGATTAATAGGCAGGCCTATTATCAAATATATTTATATTAAAACTACTAATTACTACTTTCTAATCTTCAGTATATATATATAATATATATTATATATATATTATTAAATATTATTATATATAAATATTATATTATATATATATTACATTGTTTTCAGTAATACCTATCTTATATAATACATTATTATATAATATATATATAATATTATATAATAATATTAAAATATTATATATTATATATATATATATATATAATTATATAATTAATATATGATAATATATATATATAAATTAATATATATATATAAGAATATTGAATATTATACAATATAAATATATATTTAATTAAAAAAATAAATTCAATATAATAATGAAATCATTTATCATGGGTATTATAATATATAATATTTAAATATAGATTTTGAATGATATATTAAAATAATTATATATTATATAATATAATATATATATATATTATTATAACATATTAATATTAATCATATTATTAAATTAAATTATATTATATAAATATATAAATATAATATTATTATATATATATATAATATTATATAATATAATATATATAATATCTTATATATATTATATATTATATATATATATATTATATTAATATATATATATATATATATTAATATAATATTAATTATATATATATTATATTATTTATAATATATAAATATATATATATATATATATATATATATTATATATATATATAATATATTATATATATATATAATTATAATATATATATATAATCATATTTATTATATATATAATATATATGATATTGACTGTATATATACTATATAATATATTAATATTATATATATATATATAATAATATATATATATATATATATATTAATATTATAATAATATATTATATATATATTAATTAATTATATATTATATTATTATATATAATATTAATTATATATTTAATATATATAATCTATTTAAATATATATAATATATTATTATATATAATATATATATATATTATATTAATATATATATATAAGATAAGTATATTAATATAATATAATATATATATAATAATTAATTTATAAAGCAAGCCATATATTATTAGGTGAACAAAGCCTCTTGACTAATTAAAAAATTGCATTAAGCAATGTTGCTTATATCAGGTAAATATATTACAATCTAAGTATTATCTAATACACATATATCATTTTCATAATAGAGGTCATAAATAGAAATAAACCGCTTCGAAATACTGTCTACGTTAATATGATGAGTCATATTAACTTTTTAATATTATAATAAGGGAAACTTAAATTATCTTTTAATAATAATAATATGACCAATAGGTTAAATAATATATATATTATATAGTTAATTATAATATATATTTATATTATATATATAGAATTTTATATATATATATATTATATATAAGTTAATATAAAATTAATTTATATATATATAATAATATTAAATATATATTATATTAATAATTAATATATATATAATAATATTAAATATTATATATATATAATAATATTATATATATTTAATATATTATTATATTAATGTTAAGTTGAGGCTTTCGCTGAGTTTTAATTCTATATAATATAATATCTAGATTAAAACATCGTAAATTGTATTATATGATATAATCGGAGGTTATTGATATATATATATATCGATATATATAATTAATAATAAATATATTTATATAATATATAATATCTATGAATATATATATATATATATATTATTATTAATTAATATATATATATATATATATTATTATTATATATATTATTATTATATAATATTAATTATATAATATATATATTATATATTTATATCTATATTATATATAATATATATATAAGTAAATAAATACTTTTTTTCTATTCGACAACAAAAAACTTATTCTATATCTACCTAAATCCTTATTTTTATAGAAATTACTAAATAAAGCTCCAAGTTGCTCAAATATAACCCTAAATGGTATAATTATATCTAGGCTTACCTAAGTTACGTCCTAATAAAACCTAAGGATATTAATTCTTAGGTTTTACAAGTATATATAGTACGCTACCCTAAACATCATAATGGATAAGTAAGCCACCAATAAAAGTTATACGCTATCCCTAATACTTATTAAAATTTAGGAATAACATGGAATTTTTATATATATATAATAAAAGATATATATCACTAATTATATATATTTAATATATATATATATATAATATAATAATTCATATATATATATATTTATAATTAATAATATATATATATAATTATAATTATATTATTATTATATTATATATATTATATTTATTTAATAATATATATATAATATAATATAATTAATAGATAATATCAAATTATATAATATAACCACTGGAAAGGAAGCTTATCATTTTATTATTGTCGTTAACGAACTATCATAATTATTTGATATTATTTATATTACTAAATGTATCAGCTAAGCAATTTGCAAGATGGTTTCACATCTCAGTTAATCGAATACCGAGCATCGGCCAGAAGGTATCATTTATGCATCAAGAAAACCATCTTTAGTTTCTAAAATCGAGGACTCATAAACAATGTCTCGAACAGTTCCAGACCCCAGGCACGTCTAGCCAAGTAATTGGTACGGGACAATTGAGCTAGGGTATGCTTATTAGTTATTAATCTACTATTTTTTTCTTTATGGTCCTCAAATAGACGAAAGCATCATAAGTCAGACAAGAAATATCCCAATTCGCATTAAAATAAAATCTACTAAACTAATTTTACTGGGAGTCTATCGAATAAATAAGGAACTTATAACATTAATAATGATATTATGGTACTGTTCATTGCCTAAAATGCAAAAATGAAATAAGCTTAATATATAGAAACATTTTAAACATTTTGGTATTTATAGGTATACCGAAAATATATCATTATATATATATATTCGGAAAATATATATACTAGTATATATATTATAATATATGAACTTTGAAAAAAATTTATTTAGCAAGTACCTGTCCAGCAAACGAGAAGAGGGTTGTTACACATTATGTATTTAATTATTATGCCCTACTTCCTGAAATTACAAGTTATTATATCCTTCGACATATTTGACCCTTTGGATGTTACATAAGCTCGGTTCCAACGTTTCTATTCCATTGTTTCATTAGCAGTACCTAGAAGTATATTTCCTATTAGAGTGTTAGTGTTGTTTATCACTGATACTCAAGTTATATTTTATGTTTTCTATATATAATTACTTCCCAAAATTGTCCCTCAATCTTCATAATTTTTCAAACTTATAGGTGGAAATAGGAAGAGATTCTGCATCTAGGAGCTAGATCTTGACTTATGGAGGTATAGTGGAAATACTATAAATTGTATTTCTTTTAATCAGTTGCGTATATATAAAGGATCTCAGGTGAGTAAAGTCACATTATATCGTGGTAGGCAGCACCCCAATCATCTAATAGTCTGTTACTAATATTGCTGTATAACTCGTTTTCAGAAGTCGTTACAAGACATATTTTGTAATAAAAGTATGTATTACTGTCATGTCCTGTAAAGGTTTACTAAATCCATTTGAGTGCACTGCATTTACGCTTCGGATAAATAAAACTATATAAATAACAGTGTTTTCAGCTTGGACTTGCTCATACTAGTGCTTTCTTTCGGACGAGGAGAATTTTTTGTGTTCACATTTCCGCACTTAACCGTATTTGGTTTCAGAATCGTACTAAAAAACCCACGATTCATCGCCTGTATAATTTTATCAAAAAAATTTTGCTCTCTTCCTAGTCTTTCAAAGAAAATCTGACAAAATTTCTACCCTTTCGCTTCTCATGCTCCACAGACAACATCATTCTCGCACCACGTTTTGCACAAATTTTCGCAAGTGCAATGTTCGTAAAAATTCTATAAACTGCATTTTATCCAACCAGTTTCTCTCGATCACTCTGATCCTGAAACTAGTGATTCTATGACATTCATAAGACTACTATAAACATACTTTTCTACATTTCCTATTACATATTTTAGTTGACGAAGATTGTCATTCCAAACGAGGTCGTAACTCAAAACATTTTCCCAACCCTCTATGAAAGCTTTGTGCCATTTTAAAAAAATCTTCAGTTCTACGAAATAGAAAGTGCATACCACATTGAGAAGTTCATTTAAAGAAAGTAGCAAATCGTCTTCTCGCGAGTAGACTTGTCTGCCTTGCACCACAGGAATTATTGGAGACTCCAAGACGTTGTCCGGCGTCAAAAATATTTCCCTGGCATGGGAAATAGCGATTAACGAGAACAGAACGAAACACGCCCAAACGTCCAAGTACACAAATAAGATCGTAGTGCAAAAACTTTAGGCGAGAGTAGTATGTTAATCACAGTTCCCATACATAAATCTAGAATAGATAGAGATGTCTAGAACTGACATATGAAAATTTCTAAGGGTAGTGACATAGCCTAGGTGAACAGCGAGCACCATATCGTAAAGCGGATCACGAAGGTACAAATTACGTCATCGTATCATTTGGAAAACATTCCATTCCCTCAAGGTAAAATATTTATTCTTAATAAGAAGGAAACTTACTATATATATATATAGTTATATATTAGTTATTAGTATATTAGAATATTGTATATATATATATATAATATATTATTTGATTATTATATATTAGAGATACTGAATAGTAGTATATAGTATATATAGAGTTATGTAGAAGAGATATAGAGAGATATAGATAGATAGAATATTATATATATATGATATTAGTATAGATGATAGAGATATAATAAATATATGAATGAAATAATATAATATATAAGATAGATATTATATTATATATATTTATCAAGTAGATATTGTGAATGATTGACTCGGAACTAAGATTATAATATATTATATATATAGTATAATAGATTAATAATATAAATATATATATATATATTAGAGGATATAAAGTTCCTATATAAGAAGAGTATATATATATATATATATAGAGAGAGAGATAGATAATAGAGTCATATAGATAAAGAGAGTATATATTATAATAATATATATAGAATAGATATATATAGAGATATAGTATATAGGATATAGTTAAAATATAAGAATAATAGTAATAGATATATATATATATGAGGTATAGATATATCATATAAATATATATATAGTATATGAAGTAAGAGTATATATATATATATATATATATGATAGGATAAATTAGAATATATAATAATATATAATAGAATATTAGATAATAAAAAATGTAATATAAAAAAATTTTCACCTTTATATAATGAATAAAATTTATATATATTAAATATAAAACTAATAAAATAAATCCCTCATAGTATGTTTTATAACATGTTTATTGAATATAATATTATATATTATATAAATATATATTTTTAAGTATAATATTTATTAAAAAGTTTAATTAAAATAATAGTTTATTAATATATATATTATCAATATATATACGACTCAAGAGTCCAATTACTATATCACGACCTCTTCTCAGTATCACCGTTTAAGGAAAATATAATATCATGACAAACTTATTATAAATAGAAGTTAACTTTTTTTTTTTTATATATTTTGTTTAATAACAAGTTTAGTTTCTAATAAACCTGTATTTTGTTATTTAGGTTATATACGTTAGAGTTTATACAGTTTAGTTGTTAACTATATTTAGGAAAAATTAAAATTACATCTACATAAAATAATATATTTATCAAGTTGGCAACTCACTGTAAGTTCAGAGTTTTTATCTATATCTATGAGTCAGTGATATATTTCGGCTACTTGGATTCAGTAGTAGACAACGCATTCTACACGAAGATGCGAAAATGAGTATAAACAAAAAGATTCCCAACCAGCAAAAGATTAGTTATATGCAAATGGTTCAAAATATAGTCAGCCTTAAATACGTTTTGAGAGTGGAGTTTCGTATTGAAAAGACACATATAAAAGGTGACAGTTTCTCGGTCTTGTTTTTTAGGGATGTGGACAAAGGCAAGGAATCCAACTTAGGAAGTTTGAAGGCTATTTTTAACCAATCTTTGGTCCCAATAGTTCAAATGATAAACATATTTGTTAAAATTTAAATTTTGAAGCTATTAAGAATCAAAGTATTCAATAAATTTCAAACTAAAATATTAGTTGAGTTGTAGATAACAACAGAAGTAAATCAAGTATTTTAAATCAAACCATTAATCTCGTCTTTAAGCTAATTTGACCGTAGCTGAACCTCAAAGCGTATAATATACGAGAAATGGCAGACGTTATACTTAGTACTCATGAAAATATAACGTTTATTAATAATGTGTTTGAAGATGCTGAACGAAGTAACGACGAAATTGCAGATCATTAAATGTGGAGTATTTTCGATTCAAAAATTTTAAATTATATTATTACATTGAATACTGTATTAAACATTTCATTTTCGTAAAAAAAATTACTTCTACCTATTACTCCAAAACTTGGACCCATGGAGACTTAATGATATCACTATTTTATTACTAAAACATTTAGGATGTCAGACAGAATAGCAGTATTTTCGGAGTGTTTGTCATTTTCCAACCTACATTTAACTAATTTCGCACGACAAAAAAGTCTTCTGCTACCTATTTCTCCACTGTTCTAAGCTCTTTCGCCTTATTTATGATATACACAGTTAATATATCACTTTTTATTGAGAGAATACGAAAATAATCTCATATCAGATCTGCAGAGCACTTCTTTTGTTCAATTTCGTCTCAAATTATATCTAAACTATCCATGGAATATTTGATACTCGATGGTTCATTAAGCCTAAAAGATTAGTAAGTCCGCATACGCCAATCCCGTCTAGATAGCGCTTCAAATATCGCCAATGCCTCATGTGACAATTGAGTGACAGAGGTGCGAGAAGTGTTAGCCGAATACTTAATGTAAAAAATTGCAATAATGGAAGAGATTTACTGGCTCAATATATTCATTGATGTTATTTATTGGATTTAATCTCTCTCCAATTTCTGAATCATACGCGAGTGAATCGAAACATTCGTGATATACTTCAAAATCTGCATTTATTTCCTCTTATTAATGATGAATAGTTTACTATGCGTGTTTACTTTTTTCATACTTGCACTTGCCATATTAATTAGGTTACGATAACTCTGACTCTTTATTAGTTGAATAGTATAATTTGAAGATTGTATGTTAATCCGAATAATCTTTATGATATATTATATATAATATATATATTAATAAAGTAATCAAAACCAGAATTGGATAATAGAATGATGAAATTTAGTTGATATTATTATTACTATTTATAAAATTATAATAAACTATTACTTCTTTTGAGTGTATCATATCTAGCAATTTTATTTTGAACTGAACATATGCTTCCAGAGTGCTACTATTGGTATATGCCTTATTAATTGTGAATTATATTTTTTAGTATATACCTATATATATATTATATATATATCCTTATGCTCTAAGACCTGGCGGCGTCGGGTTCTACTGCATTTCTTTTTTTTGTGTTTTTATGTTATTATTTGAATATAATATATTATTTCTCTAGTTGTGATATCATCAACAGTGTAAAATGTGCTGAAAATATATATTAGTGGTGAAAAACATGATTTCAAAATATAGGACCATGTTACGTTTTACAGACTCACGTCAGTTTTAATTTTTTGTTCTAATTTCATTTCTTTATAATATGTATAATTTCATCGCTTCTTAAAAGAGGTGTTAAAAACGCCGCAAAGATGTGCGGCATGTCGGTTGCAAGGCTGCTATGTATAGAGAGACCTTACTCGGTGAAGCACACGACAGAGGCCGTATTCTTATATTCTCTCCCCCTACCGGAGACTACACATTTGCTGGGTTCTACACCTCAGAACATCCTCTCTCACTCCAACGAGCTGTGTATATTTGCGAGGCGAAATTGTTAGTCGCGAGGCTTCATCGTCCCCCTCACCCCACGTTACGGGGTATGGAAACGCCCCCCTCATTGTCCTCACCATCTCGCTCTGCGCGGAAGAGCCCACTAATATCTTTAATATAGTTTCTTTCGTAAAATTATATTATTAATTTTAATCTCTATGTTATACAGATTATATTTGGTTTTAATATAAATTCCTCACACCCATTCCCAATACTACTCGCTTTCTGTAAGCTGGTTCGAACTTTCGAGGTTCAATATTTCATTTATATAAATATAATATAATATTATTTGTAAACTATATTTTTATTTTTTTTTCTTTTTTGTTACATTTTTTATAATCACGTCTTCTCTAGAATACTTCGTCTTGAATTTCAAATGAATGCCAACCTTCGGTAGTCTCCTTAGAAGCCCCACTGAAGTACACTTTTTCTGATTTTTATTCCACTCTTTTCCGGACTATAGAAGAAACGCTGAATGTTTACCAATATATAAATTATCTTAAAATAATATTTCCAGCAAACATGATAAGTATGGGAAATTCTCATGTGCAATCTTCACCTGAAATTCTAGCTAGAATAGAGCTTCAGTGATATTTACTAGCTAGATATGTGTAAAATATATAATCATGAAAAAAACACACAATAATATCCAAAAAACTTTACGGGAGGATTACTATCATTTTAGTAACAACCCTAAAAGCATGTCCAAAATTCATTGTAACTAGATTGGTATTTACCGGGAGTATTAAAGGAACTTACTTTTCTCTTCAGGTTGGTAATTCTTAATAATTACATGTTAGTTTCTGTCACTCATCGAATTTCATTTAATATCAAGAGTATATTAATAATATATATAGCAACAACACAAAATGTCAGAAGGTTGACTAAAGAAAGAAAGTTTTAGATGAATTATAGTTATCCGTCTGAATCTTAGAAAGCTATATATACCATAATTTAGGAATAAGGATCTAATTCATCATAACTTTAAGTACTCGAATTTATCAACTGTGATTTTTCGGACGATCTCATAATATTATGTCTAAACGTGGAACTTTTCTAAGCAGTTTTTTATTATAATATTATTATTTTTTACTTTTTCAGATTCGTATATATATATAAATATACTGACTTATACCACTTTTTAGATCTGGACTGTTTTTTATCCATTTTAGGTTAACATTTGAGATATGTTAATATAAAGGTAAACTGTAATATTTACACTTTAAAAGAAAATATTAATTTTTACGTTATCCCTAATATAGATTATACTTTTGATAATAATTATACTGCACCTATTAGCTGCACAGAAAATACATAATTCTGAATTACAAATATAATACTCCCCCAAATATAATAAAAAATGTGATGGTATTTGCCTTCATGGTATAAATATCTTCTCCAGCTATATTATACTTCGAATTATTTCTAAATGCTTGATATTTATTCGGTTATTCTTATCTAAGAACAAATTCTATACACTAACAAACAAATTTTTTAATTAAAATATAAATTAAGCTTAATATTTATACTATAATAATTATTATAAAAATCTAAAAAAAAGCTATTTTATATATATAATATTAGATATAATATATAATATATATATAATATATATAATATATATAATATATAATATTTATATTATAATATAATATATATATTATAATATATTAATTTTAAAATATAAATATATATTATATATATATTATATATTAATTAATTATATATTATATATATATATATATTAAATTATTATTAATATATTATATATAATAGTTAAATATGAACTTATATTATAATCAGTAAATTAACATGTATAAATATGTATTATATATATATATATAATATATATTAAACTTAATTAATATAAGCCTGTTATTGAGGTTTTAAGATCTACTCAACGTCTATATAAGAATTTTGATAAGTTTTTTTAGTTTTTTTTTAAGCTTTAAATCTCTAGTATAATATATATATATTATATTACTAACAATGAATTTCAGTGGAGTGGTAAGGGACATGATTCAAAATATTTAATATAATTATATTAAAATATAAATATTTAAAAATACTGTTATATTTCAATAAAATATTTTAAGAAAATTGAATAGATCCAAAAAGTATGACATACTTACATAGTAAAAAACCAATTTACCATATTTTGATAAATCTTTCATAGTTAAATAATCTTTATTATACATATAAATGTAAGATAGGAATGATGAGTTCCTCCAATTTTTTTATTATTTTGTTTTTATACCTATATGATGAATTATAATCATCGAAAAGGGATCGATACACCTTAGCAAGAAACACAATCATGCCACGGATTCCAAATATAACTTTGCGCAGATCGCGGTGTAAAGCTTGAGTTCAAGAGAACTATATTTAAATAAGAAGAGAAACTAATAATTTTATTATATGTATAAATATAAACAAAAAATAATGAAGTAATTTTTATAGCGCGTGCGCTTGCCAGAATATCGAGGACAAGGGATGATGTAAGGGGACGTTTCGACACATCTACCTTCCGTATGATGTGGTGTAAACGCCGGTAGAAAACCCCCAACGACACTGTCCAGAATACCCCATTAACAGCGACCGGTCTCTCCAGGGAGTACCTCCTCTACGTGCCAAAATTGGTGTCTTATAGTTAGCTCATTGCGTACATGTGTCGTCTAGCGGTGGCTCAATATAGCTGTCTCTCTCGTCGCGTGAAAGGAGCATTGGAGAACCGCTGACTCCTGCGCTCTTTGCGGAGGACGCTTCCTCACTTGTGAGACTATTCCTTTAAGAGTTCATACGATAATAATTAACAAAAAAATTTTAAAACTGACGGAGTATTCGTACAGAATCGTAAAGGTGCGTTTCCGATTTATACGAAATGTGATTCATGCGTATATCAACTTCTTTCACCCTAAATATTAATCTCGGACTTAGTAGATCATATATGCTCATATAACTGATAGTAAAACTCGCAAAAACAAACAAGACGAACAAGAAATCTCGCAACACGAACTACAAGGATACGTAAGTAAACATAACAACCTACCCCGGATTATCTATTCCAATAGCGGGGAGCGGCGCCACCTTAGTACTCAGGTTATTCCCTGAGTTATAGTTAATAATTTTCGTTGAGTATGAGATAGAGAGATCTACCCCGCATAAACGGGTCTAAACCTTTATTTGAGTACTTTTCGAGGGTATATGTAGCCGATTTTGTTTTTGGGGTCAATCACATAGGTCCCCCCTGGAATATATATAAAATAAAGTCCCATATTTCATTTACATTTCGCCTTACTGATTAACAGTGTGAGTTCAGTGATGTAGTTATATTTAATACATATACTTGGGCCATCATTGCTCATCATTGTACTTTTCATTAATCGAGCGTTTTATTTTACCCCACCCCCCTTTGTTCTCCCCTTATGATTATTTACTAATCATGGCATAGCTGGAACGAGTATTTCCATATTATAAAGTCTATTGCTTCAATGGCAGTACAAATTACAATACTTGATTGATTAGCAATAATAATCTCCATGCATATTTTATCATTAAAAACCCACTAATTCTATTATAAATTTTTTATTTCCTGTCGTGAGGCTACGTTCCTGAATATAAGAGTACTTTCCTGTTATGGTTAATGGCAACTTTACACCTGGATATGAGCTTAACTGTACTACCCCAGTATGGATATTACCGCTATATGTATAATATAAATATTTTCATTTTTACATAATACCCATGTTAACGTGATATGTGATTGATGTTATAATGATCGTAGTTAACTATATGCCTCTTATTATGAGCGTTTTATCCACCCTACCCCTCGTCATTTATAGTAGCTAATATTTTTATCCCTTATCACGGGGTATATTAGGCCATATATATATATAGTAACATTTTATATCAATAGTAACGGTGCGTATAGCTCACGTACATAAAGTATAGTCATTGATAAGCTACTTACTTAAGTGAAAAGATTATAAGACTGAGGCTCTGTTAGCTTATAGACCCCTGTACATGAAAGGTAGCCCTTAAAAATGACTTAACTATTTATCAATTAAATATCTTAGAAGTTCAAGATAAGTGCGTTACTTCATTAAAGAACACTTTATTCAAGATTTTACTAATATATGATACACTTTGCCATTATAGTTGTACTGCTTACAGAATTTATTCAACCCGGCCCACGTCTAGTGACATGACTCAAAAGGACTTCAGGTGTATACAAAAAAACTCGGGTTCAACCCAACGAGAATATACGAACCTCCTAGGCGCGAATAAGATAATATCCCCGCAGGCTTATACTCAATATTATTTTACTACGCGTAGCTTAGCGGACGCTTTATATAATTATATTTTAACGCTAGTTATATTTAATTTTGTGATTATAGATAGGCCAATAATTTCAATTATTATTATAAATTGATATGTTTTTTAGACGACCAGAGACAAATATGTACCTTAGAGAACTGATAACGAGTGTCATTTGGCGTCAAGGATAGGGATATCCCCCTTACTCCACTTCCTCTATACCTTGCCGACAAGCGTCTTATTATATTGATCTTTATTATCAGTCTTTTAACATATCCTGATTTACTTTACGTCTTTATCTTTAGGTTAGGTAAACTAGTTTTTATTATATCCCCTATATAAGGGAGCGAATATGGAATAACGATACTTTTGATGGCTAAGGCTGTTTGTGTGATGGTAGGTTATTTTCCCCTCCATCCCCGCTCATCACATCCACCTACTGTCCCGGCTTACGTCTTTTATTCGGCCCATTCATTTTTATGTCTCAAAAAAGTCTTCAAACTGTCGAGTCCATATTTTAAGAATATAACCACTTTATTCACCTATAGACATTTTTATTTAACCTTGGTACGAGTCTAATAATGCTTGGAAATTATTAATATTTATTGTCATAAAAGATATGGTATAGTATAATAGTGGAGAGAGGAATATATATAGTTATAATTTAATATATATAATATTAATAATATATATAATATATATATATAATATAATATTTATATAATTATAATATATTATTATATATTATATATATAATTTATATAAATATTAATATTATTATATATATATATATATATATATAATATATTAATATAATATATATTATATTTAATATATATATATATACATTACTCATAATCAATTATTAATGGGGAGTTAGTAACTTAATTTATGAGCAACCACTTTTCAGCGTACCTAACCATATCTTAATTTAAATTTTAACACTTATTCAAAATATATAGGAATTGGATTATCAGTAGTGATCTCTATAAGATATAGGATAAGATTTGCTTATAGATAGATAGATAATATTAGGTAAACAGTTAATATATAATATATTAATATTATATAAATATATATTATATAATATAACCATATATATATATAATATATATATAATATATATATTATAAAAATATATATATTAATATTATATATTATATATATATATATAGATATATATTAAATTATATATAATATTAATATTAATTATATATATATTATTAAATATATATAATATATTAAATATATTATTAATACTATTATTAATCAATATATACATATTATATATATTATATATATTTAAACTCAATATATATATATATTAATTATAATATAATTATATAATTAAATAAAATAGTAAAATATAAATAGTATCCATATCTTCTAATACTCATCTCTTTCGATTTAGAATAAAGGATATAGCAATGAATATGAAAGATTGAAAAAGGAGTCAAAAGTTGAATGCCGCTTTCGAACAAATATTATATTAATTATTATACTTATATACATAGACATGTATTTTTAGATAGTTAGTAATGATTATATCTTATGGTATGTATTTTAAAGAATCTGTGGGAACATCTGTTGAGTATAGGGACCCAACTTAATGGTAACATATATATATATATAGTAGTTCCTAGGCTGGATGGACAAAGTATTAGTATGATGGATTGAAGTAAAAAGGGGGGTTATAATAGAGCTGAAAAAGTAATATTTGAGTTAGGGAATAATATATAATATTATTAGTTAACTCCGCACTTAATATAATCTATATTAGATCATTTCGATACATATTACTTTTATATCTGATTCAGAAAGTCTAAAGATGTTATTGAGTATATATAGTAGATATTTTTATAATACGTGATAGATTATCCTATTATAATTTTATTATTGAAATATTATAAATATTGTTTTTATTTTAATTAATAATAATAGACATAATTATATATATTACAATTATTAAAACTAATTTTGATTTTAATGACATTGCAACATACCTCTAGCAAACTACATAAAAAAGTCTTCGTAAATATAACAGTAATAGTTACTCGCTATACAACCAACCTATACTGGAACTTGATGTGGCACTAACTCACCACACTAACATTACCTCCTGTTATCCAATACCTCTATTGTCACATTCTATCAGCTCTAGATTTATTGTATTAAGATAATATATCACTTTTATTATCATGTTTTATTTACTGTATTTTTATTATTGAGTGTCATTAGTTAATGTTAATTACTTTTAATTGTTGATCTAGTTATTATTATTTATTAAGTTTTATTTTTCATAGTATAGATTATTATAATATATATATGTAGTAGTAGTTTAAGTAGTAGTAGAATGTAGTAAGTTTATATATATATAATGATAGTAGTCGATTTTGCTCAAAAAATATTATAATATATAGTTTGGTTTTGATTAATTAAATTAATTATTAACTAAAATACAAAAGTATATATTTATTATCATATATATAATTATTCGTATTTTAAACTCATAATACATTAGAATCTTATATTTAATATATATATTATAAATTATTATAATAATAATTATAATTAAATAATATAATTATAAAATTAATATATAAATATATTTAAATTATATATAAATATATATTATATTATTTATATATATATTATTAATTAGTATATTATATATATATTATATATTATATATATATAATATATATTAATATATATATTAAATATAATATATATATCTACCCTCAACCCATCACACCCCTCTCTACTCTCGAAACCTTTATAATTTATTATTTTTATAATTTGCTATTATTTATTTATATTATTATTATTTATTTTTAAATATATACTCGGTATTTATTTGGATAGATATATATGGTTTATACTATTATTAATATAGCTTAGATTATACAGTTTACTTATTTGTTATTACTTCCTTGCTTGAAAAATAAACAGTGATTAAATAATAAATAAGTTAATTCTATTATATTATATACTTAATCCCAATATACAAGCAGTAATAGATTATCATATGTATATAACTCAATCAGAAAGGAAAATAAAGTATGGCTATATTCGATTTACTTATAAATTGTATGTTACATCAATAAACATTATTCTATATAGAATGGGAATATACTAGAGTCCGTATTAATTAACCATATATTGTAAAGCTGATAGTGTGGTTAATATATTAAAAGTAGTATTAGAGTAGTAGTATTTATAGATAAGTAAGTAGTAGTATATATAAAATATATTATGTAAGTTATATGTTGTAATAGTATAATTAGCTAAGTAAGTAGGTAAAACATAAAAACCCTTTGTTAATAATAGCATATTTATAATACAGTAAGCATTTAATAAAATATATAAAGTAAAAAATTTGTTTTTATAAGCTTATAAATATAGTATAAGTATATAAGTTTAAGGTTAAGGTAAGTAATAGATAGTATGATAAGTAGTAGTATTTAAAGTATATATAGTTAAGTTATATAGTTAAGGTAAAAAAAACAGTTAGTGATTTATAAGAATAATATATTTATATACATCAATTACCAACTCTAAGTGTTTTTTAGTCAAATAATTTAAAGATTAGTTTACACCAACTAAAGCTTTAAAATCGAGAACTTTAATAATTGTATTATACATTTAATACATTACTTCATTACACTGGAAGAACTAAATTAGTTTAATAATTTCACTTAAATAGACTAACGCTGCGATTACCAATTAGCAACATAAACGATTTTAGCTTTATAGTGAATATTATTGATATATTTGAGGTTTTCTTCTTATTGTGGTCTGTTAGCCCATATATCAGTGAAGGATTGTTTGACAAGAGTTATAAGTACAAAAGATAAAAAGGATGAATATGAAGCTGAAGAAGAAGAAGATAAGATCGTGATTTATAAATGCTTACTGTGTAGTTTCTTGTGGAAGTACTGAAATTCTCGAGCTAGTGAATTAGAAGAAGGCTCCAGACCTTACGGGGGTCTGTAGTTGCGGCGATAACTTAAATTCGACTTAATTCTATCACCGTAGTAACGCTGGAATATATTTTCGTAATTTTGATGAAATGTATATATGGGCGAAAATATATATAAATGTATAGTGTATAATATATTATATATATATTATATATATATATATATAATTATATTATATATATATTATATTATATAATATATTATATTATAATATATAATTATTTATATTATAATATATAATATAAATATATATATTTTATATTATATATATATTATTTATATTATTATATTAATATAAATTAACATTAATACATATTATTTATATATTATATACTATATATTATATATATATTATAATATATATTATATATTATAATATTTATATATATAATAATATATATATTTAATATATATATTAATAATAATATATATATATATATAATATTAATTTATATAATATATATATATATATAATTATTATATATATATACTATATATTAATATTATATATATATATATATTTATATATTGAATATATTACAAATAATTTATTATTATATAAATTTATGCTGCGGTCTATATGATCAATGTAAACTGTATATAACTAATACTTATGAATGTAGATAATTAGCTATTTAAAATAATTTTACGGATTAAAGTATGGTTATTTCATATCAGTAAAAACTTATTCATAGACTTTATATGAATTTTTGAATAATAATACTAATTTTACCTTCTTCCCTACTCCACCTTAATTGGCACATTCCCAGCATTAAGTATAGTTAAGAAAATGGCAATAACTGTATCCTGAATTTTTATTTATTTGGAATATAGTTATATTTATAGGTATTAATTAGATGTATTAATATATTTAAATTTAGATATATAATAAAAATATCACTTTTTATATATTATAGTATTCTATTAACTTATTATAAACTTTAATCATATACTTACTTACTACTTTCTACTTACTACTATTAAATTATCTACTACATACTTATACATTATATTCATAAATTCATTACTTTTTACATTACTACTTACTTCTGCAATACTAGACATTTTAATATACTATTAATCTGCTAATCATTATATTACTTATTATCATTAATTTGACTTATAATTCATTTACTATCTGGATATACCTATTACTATTACTTTATCATTACTTTTATTATTATTATAACTTACTTACTTATAATTTTAATCTATTATTTTCTATCATACTTAATTAACTCTTAGTTATTACTTGCTTAATTATATTATATACTTACTACAACTTTATCTAATCTTATTAACTAGTATCATTATTACTATCTATATTATTTACTATTATCTAATCAATTATCACTAAACTTTTCTGCAATAATCATAACTATATTTATTAAGAGAGGATCTCTAATTGTATTACTAATATTAGCTTCATATAATGTTTGAATATTTATAATTATAGATTGATATAAATCCATATTAATCATTTATAATTATAATTTAAAGATTAAGGATATCGATAGCATTATATTTATATATTTAATAATCTTTCATTATTATTATTATATTATCCGTGGTCTTAAATATCACAGTTAATTAGAAGATGTGTATTTTATATTATTATATTATAATAATATTAATATATTATTATATTATTATTATTATTATTATATTATTATTATAATTGTATTAATCTTAGTTATTTTATATTATAATGGTAAGTATAGAATCTTTATTATTTATAATCATCTTAAAGATATAATTATTTCTAAATATATAATTTATAATGCATATAATTTATTATGTAGAGAGTGCAACAAAATAACAGTTAATACAGATTAAGGCAAATAGCATAATTATTAATATAGCAATATACATATGTGTAAAGTGATTAACGCTAATAATTTATAGAGTTAAAGTGATGGAACCCATGCAGGGGGGGCTATTTAGACATATAATATCACTATACATGAGTAATACTTTACTTATATTATTACTCTAATTATATATATTATTATATATTATTATATTATTATTTATATTATTATTATTATTATTATTAATATTATATTATATATTATATGATTATTATTATTTAATTATTTATGTATTGGTACATTAAAACGTTCCTTTTGGCGATGTAATTAAATTTGTATATTGTTAAATATTAAATATTTAAAATATAAAAGTGACTTTTATTTATTATAAATATTTATCTCAATTCATATTAATTAATTAAATTTAAAGTTTAATTGAATTAAATTTATTATATGTTAAGATATACGATTTTTGGTTTATAATTTGGTTTAAGATAATTTCATGTTAATGAATAAGAATATTATATGTTATATAAGTCATATATAAAACTTATTAATTCGTAAATTATGCATCATTAATTATATAGAGATAATATTATAATATTTGAATTAATTAAGTAGTTGGGGTTAGTACTCTAGTGATTGATTATTGATATATGTTGTTGTAGTTTTATGATGTGTTGTTTGTTAGTAATTTGTTGTTGATTTGTGCTTTTATATGTTGTTGTTAGTTGTATTATGTGATTACTATTATGTTGTAGATGTGGTTTTAATTGATTGTGGTTGTGTTTCAGTTGTGTTGTAAGTTTATTAGTTATTGTTCTTGCAGTAGTTGTTATTGTTGTTGTTTTGGTAATTTGGTTGTTGTTGAAAGGTTGTGTTGTAGTTGACTGTTGGTAAAGTTGTCGTGTGTTTGTTGTTGTTGTTGTTTGTCTCGGGCTTGTTGTTGTTGTTGTTGCTGGTATAATTATATAATTTAATTATTAATTATTTTATTAATTATATTATTATTAATATATTATTATTATATTATATTTATATATTATTATTATTATATTATTATATTAATATTATTATTAATTATTATATTATTTTATAATGTATAATATTTATTATATATTATTAATTATATATTATTATTATTGTATAATTGTATTGTTAATTATTATTATTATTGTATTGTTATTTTTATTAGTATGTATATTATTTATTAATTTGTATTTTATTTCATACAATTTTTTCTAAATTAGTTATTAAATATTATAGACAAAAACAGAAAAATACGTTTTTCATCTAAAACTTTCTCTAATATTATAAAAATAAATAAATAATACTTCCACTCTCCCAGTAATAAATGTATCCCTTTAAATCAAATAATAAACTCTATACAAGAGGAGTCTTTACAAGCTCACTATACCGAAGTGTCATATTAAGTGTTGCTAAGCAGTTGTGAGCAAGACCGTCTCCTAATAACTTCAGAAGAACTCTTCGGTCTCGATTCTTTCATATCTGTCCTCTCAGAAACTTAACCAGAGATAGTCGTTAAATAACTTTTATTTGTAATAGGCGATATTTACAACTATCTTGTCCTCTTTGATATCTCGAGGCATTATTCAGGGCCAGAAACATTAATATGATTTTAACTATATAATCTTATTAAACTATAATGCTATCTTTATTAATACTTCAACTATATCGTATAGTACATAAGACATGTGGAATATATTATCTGACACCCTACTTCTATTACTAAAATACAATAAACTCACATCTAACTGACATGCTCTAACTACTTAACTATCAACTTACTAACATAACCATAACTATCTGTACTACTTAATCCAATGGTTATGCTAGGGGCCTAAACAGTATATAAAAAATAAAGTTATAGTATATAAAAAACATTTAATCAGTTAAAATTATACTATAGGTATTGTAAAGAGTTGGGGAGGGGCATACCACAATATGGGTATTTGCATATATATATACTATATATAAGTAATATATTAGATATATATAATATATATATATATATTATATTATATAATTAGGATATTGTTATTTATTATTTATATAAATACCTTGTATTAATATTTATTATTATTTTATTATGAGGTCAGGAATAAACATTTTTTTATTGAAAAATTTTGACAAACTCTATGTTTTTTGAATAACCGTGAATGACAATTATTAACTAATTATATTATATAATAATGATGTAAATATTAAATAAATGAAATATAGATTGAAATCTACGTATACAAAGTTACTTAACTCTATACATACATTCTTATTTGATTAAAAACTATGAGAATTTATGATAAAGTATTTAGTCGGAAATGCCATAAGTTTTTTTAGTGTATGCGTAAGTTACCTCCTTCATATCTTATCCTATCGCTTTTCAGCTTCTATACCCTCTCATTTTTAATCCTTACTTTGTCTCGCTTATTATTTATTTTTTTTACATCATCCTTTGTCATTACATGACTAGGAACCATTAAGTGGTTACCCCCTCAGATCTCATTATAGCTTGAAGTAACTGAAAAACTATAATTAAACCTAAGGCTTAAATACTGTTAAAGCACCGTCCGCCAGGAGTCACGTTGTTTAAAAGTTCAGCATAAATACTTTCTTTCATAAATATATATATATTATATATATATATATTATATTTTATATAATATATATATATTTAAATTATATTATTATTATATATATATATATTATATAATATATTATATAATTAATATATATAATATATTAATAAATTATATATAATAATTATATATTTATTTATATAATTATTTAACAATAATCTGAAATATAAAAATATTCAAATATAAAAATTTTTTCTAATATAATTTTATTTTATATATTTATTAAAGAAAATTCTTATTATATATTTAACTTTAGAAAAAATATAGGAAAAATTTATTATATATTTTACATTATTATTATATTAATATTTAATATTCATAATATATATATGATATTAATTAACGTTTATCTTTAATTTCATTATATTATATAATATATTATATAATTCTATATACTAATTTTCTATAATCTTAAAGGGACCAAATACAGTCTATTACCTTATATTTGAATTTCTCTTTGTTGTACCATAACTTTGTTGAATCAAATATATGTTTATATAATTACTTATAATTATATAAATGACTCATAATACATTTACATATAAAATTACATACTTATATATATTATATTATACATATATTATATATAATTTATAATATATAAATTAATTTTTAAATATATATTAAATAATATTAATTTAATAATATCTATTATATATATATATTAATTATATTAATATATATTATTTATAATATATTTAATATAAATATATATATTTAAATATAATAATAATATATATATTAATAAAATATATATATATATTATTATTAAATACCTTATATAATATTAAATTTCTATAGAACCAATTATATATACATATTTTCTTATATACATATATATAATATATTTAATAATATATTTAATATATGATATATATATATATTTACTTGATACATATTCTATTAAATTATATATTAATTATCAGATAAGCGAGTCATACGTAACCACGGATTTAAAATAATAAAATGTATATATCCTTAATAGTAGGTTGATATATTAAAGTGTACGTGTATACTCATTAATACTCTGTTATGTGACAGTAAAGGACTTTAATAAGACTGATTAAAAAGGACGTATAGGTCTTATATTAATTGCGTACATCAGAACTGAATTAGGGTTTAGGTTGAAGGTTAGTAGGGGGACACTCTAATCCTCACAACAAGATACTTATTGCCATATATACGTCTTTATTATACGTTCTCCTATAGTATTTAAAAAATATTGGTAAATAGTAGTTATATTAAACATACGTTTATTTACATTAACCAAAGACGTAAAGTTTACCTTAGATAATTACGTAAAAGATATATATATCTGATTTAAAAGATTGTAAAGATTCGTATTAAAGATGTTTAATAGACGTTTAATAAATTAGATATACGTGTCGCCAGGATAGGGGTATAGGATATTATATTATGCGAGACTGAGTAGGACCCACTACCTTAGGTATTTATCGCTACTTTACGTTAGCCTCTTTAAACTAGTTCTTACAAAGAAACTATCCATTTTTATTGGAAAATGTTAAACTCACAATTCTACCTAAAATATTAACACGATGAATTTTATTATATTCTTAGTATATATATATACTCTAAAGCTACTGGCGGGTGCTTTCTGCGCCGATGACGGTCGATTTCGCTGATTGGTATATAGTGTAAAACCCTAATATCTTTTAAACTCCGAAGTCTTTTTAATTGACTTAGATGACGTGGCGGTATTGCTATTTACAATCGTATGACTCTTAATATAAGTTATACCACTGGGGCAAAGTGTACTTAAGTACACTTGAAACCGTATTACATATAACGTTAAGTAACGACTCTCATTCTACTGAAACTACTAAAGTTATGTTCTAATGAAGTAGTTTTAGCTTTACTTTCATGTTTAACTATGGAGGCTTAATAGTGTCTAAACAGAGAGGGCTCAGCTTTAATATAATTTCTGATACGGGTAGGCTTAGATTAGTTTCACTAATGGGTTAGGGGCCCTAATATCATTTATGTAATCGGGGTAGGCTACGCCCATAGTTACATGATAACCAATATTTGTACGAGTAGCTTAATCGCCCCTTATATTTACTGATACATTGGTATGATAATACTTAAGACAATAATGAGAGGTAGGGTATATATATATATGGGGTACAGAAGCGGTTGAAAACGCTATATATATGTAGATTCCGTTACATTAACACAAATCTACACTATTATTTAATATTAAAATTAACTAGATCAATAGCTAATGTACAGGAATTAACTAATTATATAGTTACCCTAGGGGAGTATGCCTAGTACTAGATATATGTAATAGTTTGCCCCAGACAGGGAAAGTTACCCAGGATAATGTTAAATATACTAATACTCACACAGATAATAGGTGCTAGTATGATAGCACTTAATACAGGTAAAGGTACAGCTTAGGTAATAGCTGTGAAATACCATCGTTCCAGCTATTATTACTATACTATGAATGAACGTCCATATAGGGTATAGAGATACAAGTGAGTATAGATGGGTGTAAAAAATAAACGTACTAATAATACAAGTATGCATATGAGTACAATATGGTCAGGTATACTACACCACGTTTAACTTTCACGTACATGGCGATATATATAATGAATAATTATGAATATGTGGTAACTACCCAATGGATATAGGGATCCAAGCCTCGAAAAGTACCTACAATAATAAAGGTTTAAGCCCGCGGCGGGGTACAGCCACCCGAAAAAATTCACTCAGATGAATAAGATCACCTAGGAGTATATTAGAACTAATGAGTATATATAGTATATAGGCACCTCTCCCCGCTATTGGTATAAATAGGGATATCTACGTATATATATATTCTTGTTAGCCAGTAGAGAATATATAATCTAGTCTACTAGCACATTCTAGCATGAATCTCGGCCAAACTCTTTCATGTCTCACTCAGTCGTTATAACTGTGTTTTTCAATCGACACGTCATTATATGAATTCAATCACTACAAAAGCCCACACCTGCACACCAACAATGTTTGCTCGCCATCAATTCCTTGTATATCTACAGCGGTGGCCGTAACTCACTCGGGATGAAAACCGGCAAGGCCACGCTTACGTTCGCGCCCGAGGGGGCCTAGTCGAGTCATTTGGGTGGGCCCGTGCCATGCCTTGTTTCAGTTATTTCAAATTGGTTCGCGAATCTACAAACATCATTGAAAGAGCAAGGCAATGGATTTGATTTGTTTTCGTAAGAGTCGATTTTTCAATCGAGAGTTACTTCCAGATCGATCTTGTAAAAAACTAGTACTTGAGTGTTGTTGGATATGCGATCAATTTCTCCCGCCACAGAACAGTAACGCGCAGATCTCATATCATAAGCACGACAAACTACATGATCTGTCGATATGAAACGTCTGTTGACTTTCCTTATTCAACATAAGTCTCTAAAAAATCATCTGTTACAGGATACATTCTTTGCCAAAGAGCTATACTGCTGTTGCCCGAACAACTTGCCATGTGCCTTCATAGAATGCCATAACTCGCGAAAATCATAAAGTAGTTACGTCATGATAGGTAGAACGTCATTTTTGATTGTGCTATCCAGGCACTATGAGCGAGAGCGTTTATTTATTATTGATCTTGCGCACCCCATGTGCGTTTTCCAAGGTGGTTTCTGGCAACGGAGAGAGTATTCATTCTGATAAATCCCACTGCGTGTTTTATCCGAACATCTTGGCTACACACTGATCTTACGTGTCCATAATTACAACACAAAATGAGAGTCTTGAATTCTACACGTTTGGACCATGTCTGGGTCTATAAGTGGTCTCTTATACACGACTCGAGACATCACCAGAAAAGTCTCATTTCCATAACTCGGAACCGAAACAGATGAAGCAAATATGCAGCAAACATAATCAATATTACTAGAAATATCATCAGAAGCTGAAATTTTTTCAGTTCCAATATGACGAAGTCGCGAAGAAAATCTCTTACACGGAAATACATATATACATCCCTCTGAAATGTCAAAGCTTTGCAGAATTGTAGGCTTATGACAAGGATCTGTGTGGGATATATATCGCTAGAGACAACTATATATGAATGCAATTTCGAGCTATACAATACTCTGTATTCTCAGTTGTGACAACCTTACTATCAGATCTTGCGAGCGCGTTCTCCAAAGAATTACTCATATATCCATGGATTCTGCACCTCGCCCTTGCTATGCTCATTGACATCTTGCTCTGTGCAGCAGTCGGCGACCAGAGGCGCGGCAATGTCTGATCAGTTCCAAGTCTTTACAATAATTATGATATAATAACCGACATATTCCACGAATTCTACGCCTCAGCTTACAGAGCCCCACAATTAGGAGATACGAGGGTGCACATGTTGGCTGGAACTTCGGCGTCCTCGCTGACAAAATGGCTGCAATTTATCAGGCGGACTGCCCTGTAACACTGGTGATCGCTGAATGGCCTTCGCGAAGATCTACTATCTCACCGTCACTTCCCTTATGACCCTTAGATATAATTATCACCAATATCTCTGTAGCTGTCTTTGTTTGGACGAGTGTGTGGTACATTAACCCAGGTCAACATAAGAGAGGAACTCCGGAGCTTTCAGCGATATCCACTTGAACATACCTGTATATATTCTATGACGAGTTGAGGGGAAGTGCTTTTCGTCATTCCATTCTCAGAAGTACAGATTATGGTCAAATGGTCTTATTATGGCCGAAAATGTAACCCATACGAATGGTGTTATCAGTTGTTACAGGGCGACATCTACAATTGAGACACTATCAACTTCTTTCCTGCAGGTAAATTTTCATTTCAATATAACAGAGAATATTCATAACTGAACTGACCAATATAGCGCTTCTAAATATTAGCAATAAGAAATTGCCTGCGCGTCAAAACATACGTTCTGTTTAAACCTATCCTTATTTTACTCATTATCAACCCCTCCGAGAATATCGACACAAAACATTTGTTTAATTTAATCCACGTGTGTATCTAACAGTACTATAATCTCGATGTGTACGTCCATCTAGCTGTGTGTGCGATCCAATTTTCCAAAACCCATTTTTTGGATTTTAAATGAAAAAGTGCGTAACACACGGGATTTCAAAACAATTATTTCACGTCTGTTCTTTCGTCGTAGCTCTCCAGGTGAAGCGATTTAGAAAACGAATGTTCAGTGTATATGTCAGGTTCCTCGAAAGCAAGACCACATGCACATTCTTTATTTATACTAATATATAAAATATTCACTATAATTTCGCTCTTGTCTGTATCTTTGAGTCATTCAAGTTTTGCGTTCACTGTGTAGCTTTGGTGATAACGCAGAATTGTCTTTTTATCCCCTGATAAATAATAAAAATATAAAACTTATTTTTTTAGAAATATTTATCTAAATATAAATAAAAAATTTTTTATTTGATAGTATTATTACAAAAAATATTATATCAATATATATATTATATAATGATATAAAATAATAAAATAGTAATGAAATTACTTTATATCATATATTATATTATTATATATATATATATATTATATATATATATTCACTAATAACTAAATTTTAAGCAACAGTCCGCAGTATATAGATAAAA
The DNA here is from genome assembly GCA_015478945.1 of Trachelipus rathkii. Lineage (NCBI taxonomy): Eukaryota > Metazoa > Arthropoda > Malacostraca > Isopoda > Trachelipodidae > Trachelipus > Trachelipus rathkii. The sequence continues at coordinate 31,109 of JABUQX010078653.1, forward strand.
AATTTGATGGGAGTGAACATCGGTTGTATAGATCAAACATGCAGGAATTGATTCATAATTATATTATTAACTCATTTTTCCCTTTACGAGTTGTAATTTTTGGATTAAATTAGCTATATATAATAAAAATTTAATGATAATAATTTATATATATATATATATTTTTTTTCTATACTTTAGGTATAAATATAATATATTTAAAAACAAACATCAAATTATTTCAGAGGTCATTCATAATTAAATTCTGTGCCAAGATGTGTGAATCTTTTTATTTTTTAACTAGATAATAATTTTTATTTTTATGTATTTAATTAATGTCTCCAATAATAAAAAAATTGTTACTTTGTTGAATATTTCCTCAATAATAATAGTTTTATTTTTTTATTTTTATATAATTTGTTATATCTACTTTAAAGAACATAAATTCCATATAACTTAATGCCATATATATATTATATATTTATTATAAATTATATTACAAAGATAAAGATAGTTCGTCTATAAGTATAAAATTAATAAATAATGTTCATATCTCTCGGCCAATCAAATTCGACAAATCTCGGCAACATCTGAAACTTATCATATATGATATTCCATACAACAAATATATAATAATTTAATTACCATATTTTCTATTTATTAATATAATCCTCTCACCCAAAAAATAAGTTGGTTTATTGGGTAAAATATATATTTGTGACAATCTAGCTTGAGCACTCAATAATAACTCAAAATAAATCGAAAATAAATAATATACATACATATGTATTAACTATTTGATATAATAAGATAATGTATATGAACCCATATATCTATATCAATTTAAATTTCTCAATGTTGTATAATATAGTCAAATTTTATTTGTAAATATAATAAAAATTCTTTGGGGTAGAAGTTTTTGATATTGACGATAAAAATAAATGTCTAATAATAATAAACTAATGTGACGTTTTGAGAATAGTATTATGTAAAAATCTATAACTAAAAGTAATAATGATTACAAGATACACAGAAAAAACACCCGGATATAACATACATTTTTTAATATAGTTTTAATATATAAATCATACATAGTTTGGTTAACTATATATATATATGGTATAGTATTTGGGATTGTAGGCCAGAGTCTTATAACAATTTCTTATGAACAAAACATTCGTAAATTTGTTTCAAAAATTTTTGCGCGTATTCTTTTCCTCAATATTTGTTCATTTTTTTTTTAGTGGAGTGACTCATGCAACTTAAATTTGCTGGACTTTTCATGTGGGGGCGGGAACTTTTTACATTCAAGCGAGAAAATCTTGATTTAATTGAAATTAGCCCAATATCGCCTGTCACTCGAATAACATACTATTCATTAAATTTTATTATGTGTATATTATTATTATATTTGATGAATCCTCTCCTCTTTTCTCTCTCTCTCTCTCTCTCTTCTCTCAGTATATCGCTACTCTCCATCATTCTTCTCCATCTCTCTCTCATCATACTCTCACTCATACTACTTGCATCCATATCTCATGACGTGTGCTGCTCTTCTTCATTAAATACATTATTATACATCACTCAATATAAATTGCAAAGATACTATATATTATTAGGCAGATACTAGGTGTATTTTCTTAAGGATTAAAGGAAATATAAGAGTAAAGTAAACATGTAAACATATTCTGTTAATTTAATTACTTATATTTATTAAATATTTTGGTGATAATTTATATATATTTTATATATTAATAAAATATTATATAATATATATTTATATATAATAATATATATTATATATTTATATTATATATTATATATTAATATATATTATATTCTATATATATATATATATATATATTAATATTATTATATAATTATATATATATTATATTATATATATATATAAATAAATATATATAAATTAAATATATTTTTATTTATTAAATAATATTAAGTATATATTATAATATATATATATATATATTATTATTTATTATATATATATATATTATATATATATATTATATATATTAATATATATATTTAGTTGAATATAATTATATTTAATGGGACAATTGACTATCCGACATCCGCTAATACACGCATTCCCTGCATTCCGCATTCGGTTCAATTCCTCTCTTTTGGAAAAATTTAGAAGGTAGGTATTGATATTTGAAGGGTATGTTTTTTCTTAATATTATTTGATTAAATGCAATATATAAAATAAATTATTTTGATTTGTTCTAAATCTTACCTATTCCAATCTATACCTATTGTATACTGTATATTATATGAAATATTTCATTTTATGTATTATATATTATTATATTATATATATATATATATACTTTCTTTTAATATATTATATATATTATATATAATATTAGATTAATATATGATATATATTAATATTAATATAATATATAAGTATAATTAATATATTATTATATATATATATATATAATATAGCAATATCATCAATATATATTAATAATGTAAAAATTTCTACCAATTACCCAGTTTAATAATAATATATATATATTAATAAATATAAATATATAATATAATATATAATATATATATATTATTATATTATTGTACCTTCTTTATTTCTTTTTTTCTTTGTTACCTATCTATTATTACTCAGTGAGGAAGTGATATTTTCTTCATCCTGTCAGCCTTAATTGCTAAGCGTATCTTTTCTCCAATGAACATTCCCCTTTGGACTTGCCTATATAATTAACTATGGTCCTCTTCTCTTTTAATGCATCTTCATATATTGCAGAACACAGGTAAGCTGACATCTTTTCCAGATGAGTTCCTTCCACCGAACCTGACCCATTCATCTTTATTACTCGGTCTTTCCCCTGGTCTTCTTTTGACATTTCACTATCTGTGTCTAATTCACGACATCTTCTTTTCATAGGCATTATATTACATTCATCGTTTGCGTCCAATATCTCTCTTACTCATTTGTCTACCACTCCATTTCTCAAATTCTTCCCCAAATTCACTATTCAGTATATCATGTTCTTCACCCCTTATATTCTTCTTCAAAAATTATAACCATTTATCATATTTCATCTATATTTCGTTCACTCTTGACACTACTTTTCCAATTACATAGTACTATAATATAGTTATCTTAAAATAATACCTTCTCTCGCGCCGCTTTTATGAATAGATCTACGTCATTCCTATAACTTATACATTCTTCGTTGTGGTTGTCCATGTTTCTCATGATCGGTCGTAAATAATCAACTTTAATTATAGTCTATGATTAACACAGCAAGTAACCGTTGAACGCTGACGTCGCATAAAGATGATACTATGGTACAATTGAGCACACATTTTATGTAAACCATCATAGATTATCTTATCCAGTTGACTTTTTATCTAATTCATCATTGAGAGTATATTAATATTACGCAGCTATTCTAATCATAATTCCTATATCATATTTCCATTACTTTACGTCATTTATTATCTCCTCCTAACCACTTCCATCCCTTTTTGCATAAATACTATATTTCTCCTGATATTATAATTGCAAGGTATATTTTACCGCCTATTATCATCCTCTTACCTGATACTTCACCACCATTCACTCATACCCTCCTCATATATCCTCCTACTGAGTTATTAGTTTTATATAATTTCTCTGTTCATGTTACGTGATTTCAGTACATCCTCAATCCATATGCATTCCTTTCCAAACTCTGACTCGTAATAACAACTCCACCGCACACCTCTCGAATCGTCTTCCTCTCTCTCGCTCCCAATCACATTGGCCAGATCGTCCAGCATATTTAATTCCATTATTCCCCTTCAAATTCTCCAGTTCTTCTACCTCACTTTTCGAACTTATATTATTCAAACCACCGTTAGCTATAAATTTAATATAATTTGTGTAAGACAGCCAGTGAAGAAACAACAACATTCTCCCCATGCATTTCTGCACGGTCCTGTGTTCAGCCTCAGATACACCGAAATACCATAAATTCTTCTTCGCTCTAGTTCTTAACACCCACATTTACAAACTGTATTTCCTTAATATACGTATATCTTTCTTTGAGCACTCATTAATATCTTACCCACACTACACTTCCACTCCATTTAATTTACTTTCCTCCATTTCTCCACTTTAGCTCTCGAACTTTTTCCCTTGTCAATATCGTAATACCGACTTCAATCAAAAATAAGATATTTATATGCAGGTCGATAAATGAATAACGCTAACATTATTAGAATCAACTATCTAGTGTCCAGGCAGTCTCTCTGCATATACCTGATTCCACAAGATTACATATGAATAAAAAGAAAGGGTTCCGAATCAGTTTCTCCTTTCACGGCAACATTCGCTTCGAGAGTCCGACGAGCGGAGATATTGATCGCGTCAACTCGCTTCTCTTCCCTCGTTATGCCTCGGCTCTCCTTCCTCAAGGTCCTCCTTGCAGTCCAATTAGTTGTATTACTTTCGGTCAATATATTCGCCAGATGGGTCCATTCAGTGAAATATGAACTATTATTATGATTTTTACCTAGCTTACTCCCTCTCTCGCATTTGCGTTTATTCCTTTAGGAAGTCATAAGTCTAGATCGTGATAGAATTGAATGAGTTGCATATAAGGCATATGAATCCCCTCTACCGGCTATCTTTGCTTTTTCCTTCATTCTAATCGTTCAATCTATGAACTTGATATGTGTCTCTATTAATTTTCTTGTTATTATTCTTCTTCAAGCTCCTCTCCTTCCCTCCACCAACCAAACTACTTATAAACTGTTCCACTTTATAATTCTTCTCCTGGCTATTTTTATCCGCTTGCTCCCTATTTAATGTCATTCACACAGGTATTTCTTTACCTTTAATCTCCCGAGATAAGACTTTTCCTCGCATCCTATCGTGGTCCTACTCTCCCCTCGTCCTTAATTTCCTACAGCTTTCTTCCTCTCTTTTTTCATCTTACGTCCACTTTCGATTACCATTTAAGGCAGAGTACTTCATTAGGTTATTAAATTCTAGGTTCAATTATTCTTATATCATTCTCTTTCTTCCAGGTCTCAACAAGAATTTCTTCTCCGTTTCATCTATATTATAAATTTCTAAGTATTACGGTAGAGTTTATTAGGTTATTCTATACGCCTATTCTCGCCATCTTAAATATAATTCTTTTTCACATTCTCCTTCGCCCACAATGCTCTCGTTATTCTCCTGCCATTCTTTACTCCGCTCTCCATATCTTTTATTTGGCACTCTTCTCTCTCTATTTATTCCCTCTTGCCTTCAATATTTCCATTGGCCTGTATACATATTCCTCCCTACTTTGCTATGCTCTGTTCTATCTTTGCAGCTAAAAATTTCTCATTTGTGCTATTTTACTTTAATTGCTTTTTTCACTTCTCCGTTCCACCATGGTGTCAGAATTATTTAATACTTCCTTTATTATAGTAACTATACCTTGATCAGCCATATATTGATCCAATATTTACTTTAAGACCACTTGCTTATTATATATAAATGACTAATCCTTCAAGGCTTCGTTTTCTTCTTCATTTCTTAGAATTTTATATGATTATATCTGTTATTTTCATTAATTTCTTCTCGTTTCTCACTATGATCAGCTGCACCTTTTTCTTGCTCATTTACTCTGCCCTCCCTTATATTATATCTCTCATTGTGAATGCTGGCCATGACTGTCTATGTAATTCACGCATTCTAAGGACACTCCGATTCACCTGATATTTACTTATCTTAACCTCCTTTTTCGGAGGACTATCTATTGTAGCTATCACCGTTTTTGATCGATTTGATTTATGCGTTATCATACCATGATTATTCCATTCATATATATACCTTTAACGTAAAAGATGTTGAGGACTCTTTTAAGTGCAGAACAACGTGTTCATTTAAGGTGTACATATTGCTGTCATTTTCTCACACCAAAAGTTCAATCAACGCCTCTCCCTCCATGCTTCTTGTATCCTCTCCAAATGGTCCCAGATTCATCTTCCAGAGGGTATTTCCAGCGCATTCTTGATCATACGTTGGAGTTATTTGTCTAGATGTTTATTGAGATCTCTCACTTCCTTTTCACATATACCCCACATACTTACAAATACACACTCATACATTCTAGTTGTTTTTTCATCACACTGAGTTGACTTTTAGCTAACTTGATTCATTATATTAATGTTTCTTCAATATTGAATGCTGGATGATGTCTAATATACCTATCTTCTAAATCGGCACCTATCATCAATAGCCTTAATAGTCATCATATTTTATAATAATAGAATCATTACTGTGAATTAATAAAACATTCAATAGAGATACTGCATTTCTGCGTGATATTTCAAAGCAAAATGACCTAAACATTTCTTTTCAAGATAAAACTATGTCCATATATAACGTGTCAAAAAAAAAAATTTTTTGCGGAAATTTCTGATAAAAACTTTCTCAATGAGCAAAAATGTTTTAAACGAGAAAAATACAATGAAAAGAAAAAGGAACAAACACTAAAAACAAATTACACGGCACACTCTTACCTCGTCCCCCAGTCCCCTGAGTCTTCGGGCTGAATTTCAGTTTGATTTCTTTAATTTTATTAAGAAATGAATTTTTATGGAAATACGTCAAATATTTGGTCTTAAACTCAAGTAACTAATTACCACTGCCATCTTGGTTTTGTCTTTGCCCACCTTCGATATATCTTTCCTCATTAAATCGTCTCCTTCTTTACCCCGTGTTATTTCCAAATTATCGAACAACATTGACATTTCAATGAATCTTTTAATGTGGTGTTGGACACATCCACAATCAATGCTTTTAATAAAGTTTGCCACAAACCTTAAAAAGCTCTAAACTCCCTCTCTTTCAGTACCTATTCTCCAATTTCCTTTCATATCGCCCCTCCACAACCACTGTTAAACACGGTCAACGTTCATTCTTCAAATATATTAATATCAATATTCTTCAAAGTCCTGCTCTATCTCCTCCTTATATACACTCATCTCTTTCAACTTTACAATAATGACTATTCTGTAACTTCAAAACTTCCCATTCTTCTTATAGCTACTTCTCTTCTTTCATATCAAAAAAATAAAATATTCTACACAGCCTGAAAATATATGATGCGGCAGAGAAATATGGTTATTTTCAAGGTCTCAAAAATTTAATTTCTTTATCTATCTTCTAAGTCAGCGATCTCCAAACTTTTTAGATCAAGTACCCCTAAAACGAAAAAAATTAAAAGTTGTATCCCCTATAGGCATGTAATATAATATAAGACAGCGACCAATGAGAAAACCTCCCACTTACGTGATACACGATCATACACTCGTAAGTGATCGTGAGCCTTTTATGGAATACCAAAGATACATAAAAACAACACTTGCGTAGACAGCACGGGTCGGTAACGCTCACACAGGGAATTATCAACCTCTCCACCGACAATCTAAATTTCTAGTCGAGATACAATTTTAAATAATTTGTTGACTTCCCTCTAAGTCTCCAATAATAATAAATAATAAATAATAACTGGTAATACAAACAGTCAACTCATAATAAATCATAATAATAATAGTTTTAATCAATGAAAAAATGAAAAGTATTTAATTAATGGAAATGAGGAGACATGTTTTTGGTCCGTAACGATTTCTTAGGTCAAGTGGCTTGTTCCTCATACATGTATAATTTAGACACCCCCTTTTTATAAGGGACTTAAATGTAGGAAAAAAGTTGTCTCTCCATACTTTGCCATGATGAGATCAGATCAAAAATTGAGAGACTCACACTTCTATTAAGTTGATTATATTATGATCAGAGAACCTCATGTTCTCAATAGAATTCTCATTCCAGAGCACATAATAAAGCGAGTGCCTTAAGAGCTTGTAGAGTCCGTTGTATTAGGTAATTCTTTATTTTAACCTCGGGATAGACGCAAGCCTTACAGTTCATTCCTTATCATTCAAGCCCTTAAATTATAAATCTTTTACCAATTCCTCTAATTTATACACATATCCTACTCTAAATAATTCATAACAACTCTATTCCTCTTCTCTCATCACACCCTCTACACAATAGGAAGTTATATCACGATTTCTCATCTTAACCATAAATATCTTGTACGGCTTCTTATAATTTCTCATGGAGCTCTATCAATTTCACAGGATCACGCAGAGCACGTAAGAACCCAAGGTAGCCTCTAGAGATGTATGGAGAAAGGCACTTCATCCCCTCATCCCCCCCACCCCTCAGCACCAACCTTTCTTCAGGAGTTAAAGCGCCGCTAAACTATATCATTATACATTTTCAGCCACCTCAACCCCTCCACGAACTCCGAGAGTCTCCTAGCACAGTGACCTTAACGCTAATATTCGTGATCGACGCAAACGTATCGGTAAGCATCCATCCGCCCTTTTCCCATAAACCAACAAGAACATTCAAACCAGTATTCGCGACACTCTAAACTCTACACACAACATATCCATTGGCTTTCTCCCCTCCATATCCTACTTTTAACAAACAATCTCTACTCATATTCTCTAACACCTTCCTTGTAAATTCTTGCCAATTTATCCTACTCTTCCATTCGCGAACAATTCCTCTGACTCTATTTTTAGAGCTTTATATGCTTTTTTACATTTGGAAATATTCCCCACTATACTTAAACTACTAAACTGATAAAAGGCTAATGTCTTCGCCCATCGCTCACAGAACTATACTTTACCTTTCCCTATGTCCTCAATATCCCAGCCACATCTGTCACCACTTACACCTTGGTCAAGTTTGTTGGAAGTCTCACATGTCCAACCTATTCCCGCTAGACCACATATAAGGAAGAACTACAACAACACAAAAAGTCATCTGACTACCTTTCTAACTTACTCATTTATAAGCCCTAAGACGTGTCTACGCCTTTCCGCATCACTTGCATGTACTCCTCTCACTCATCTATCTCAAATAAGATCTTTGGGAAACACACACTCTAACTTACAAACTCTACTTCTTATAGAATCTATCATCAACCCTTGTAGCAAAAACACAAATACACTCACCTCCATAATAAACTCCGATCGAGAGAGAGAAAGCACACACGTAAAAGTTTAGCTCTCGTTGCACGCAAAACCGAAGCTGGTCCGCAACATGGATAGACATATATACACGTCCATATACAAAACCACCTGAGAGATTCAATATGCGCTTCTTTTCTCCGAGTCCCTTTCATTGAAAAGAATCTTTAACCAACTATTTTCAAACAACATCTTTCCAAAATCATAATCTCATTACATCCCAGAGACAGAACCTTTGGCTCGCGCTAGAGCACATCATGCCATTCATATTCCAACAAGAGCATTTTGATCCAAGTATGGCACTAGCGGTCCATGCCCCTAAATGTTCACGCTCCACAAACTTCACCCCCCCTCCTTTGGGTTCTACCACAACTATTTGCTCACTTCTTTACCTTTGCTTAACCATCTATATTTCCTCTAGCTATCGGTCCTGCTCTTTTCAACCAAAATACACGAGAGCACCACAATCACAAGAGGTCACTCGGTAATTCAAAGTGCAGTCCTTTTTCTGACACGGAAATGAACATTCTTCATTCTTTTTCTGTCAATAGATAAGGATGATTTACCATTATAAGGGTTCTCATGTCCCTTATTCTTTATCTGCCTATTTTTCCTCACAACATTTGCGTCACACTTTACACTTCATACCCTCCACAAATCACACATATATATGAGACTATACCACTCAAACCTTCTAAAACACAACATTTCCACTCACGTATTCCTACCGATAATGACATATCGAAACCATTACCCAAAAACTAGATAAAAGTTTATCCCCGGGAATTCTCTTCTTATATTTATAACTCCTTACTCACTTCAGTCACAAAATAACTTAACTATATTCATAGCTATCTTGTATCCTTAGTCTGGAGGCTCTAATTCGCGAGCCATCATCCCAAGTAACTCGGATACCTTGTGAATATTCTTTTCCGTGATTTTATTTAACTTCATCAAAATAGTTCTTGCAACAGACACTCGGTTTATAATATTACGACAAAAAAATTAGTAGAAAAAATCTTGCAATATTAAAATGTTTATTATTTGAACAACAGAACATACCTTAATTTATGCAAAATGATCCTTCTGGTCCTTTGACTTGAAAAAAGGTCTAATGAACAACTTTGACGATAGACTTTATCCAAAGATTCCATAAAAATGTTTTTTTCAATGCCTTCGGAGGCCCAGTCTCTTGTCACACTACCACCATGTCAAAACCGAATCTTTGTTATACTTTCGTCACGCTGTCATGACTATACTCATACGTTTAATCCTCTAAAAGCAGTTGGTTATACCGTGGCCCCTTAACTTGAAGCACCAACACAAATATAGATCTTGGAATATCCCATCCACATATCACAACGCTTTGCTAGGGCGCGCCTTCTATTATTAGTAAATTCTGTCTGAGGGAGGAGTTCCTTGTTAATAAAAATAAACTGTGAGACTTTCACCACTCTCTTTTCTCAGCTCTGTCCTCGGTTTATACCGACATATAAACATATGGTCTCAATACAGCACCATCTATATGTTTTCGTTTATGAAGTAACTGATCATCATATCAATGGAAGGGAGAAAGAGAGAACATATCTAGGATTCACAAAGAAGACTTATAGAAAAGAAGAAACAAAGAAAGGACAAAAAAGGCATAAAAAACATAGTTCCGGGAGCACCTACTATCAAACTCCTATATGACCCTCTATAATGTTCTTTCTATGAGCGGAGATGTCGAATCGTTATGGTTTAGACTTTTTATCTACATTAAACTCCAATATACCGCCTGAGCACTTCTCTAAGGTTCTCTAAGTGTCTTTTATAAACTAATCAACTGGTAATGAAAACCATCTCTCGTTTTAAATTCCTCCTTAAGTGGTTATGAACAGTCTAAAGTGCTATTACGTTCTCGCATCGCATCTCCAGACTTAATAGCAATCATACAATAAGGAAATAATGACATAGTAACACATCACTTGTCGACCATCACTTTTAATAAAACTAAAATACGATAATTGCGCTGTAACACGTTGGTCACAAGGCGTATCTACAACCAATGAGCTTAATATATTATATTGTCATGAGTGGTCGCATTCACCTTTCATTTCCTCCACACCCTTACCTATAATATCTGTTTGTAGGATATTCTCTTTCCATCCTTATGTATTTCTTACTAGATTTAATACCGCTCACTTTAAAGCCTGCGTCTGTGCTATTCATATGCAGTAATTTGCGCACTAGAGGGTGAATATTCTATTTAGAGAGTATACACCCCCATCCTTGAAATAGGGCTTTCATGCACACCTAGATGAGTGGAGTGGTGACAACTTAGTAAAGATAATAAGTAGCATACACGCCGGCTTCAAGTAGGAGGGGAGTATTAATATTGATGGCGAATGAACTGACATCTCCTAATTCCCCCCATCCAAAACATCATTCAGATTATCCCAGAAATCGCAATCTCCTCAACATTACTTAGGATAAATTATATATCATAATGTATCGTACATGTCGTTCATACAATTAATTATTATTATAGTTTCAGATGTTAAAAATGTGGGGAAAAATATTATATTTTGTTGTGTGTTGTTGTTGTTGTTGTTTTGGTTGTTGTTTTTTGTTGTTGTAACAAGAGAAATCTGGTTGATTTTTAGAAGTGTCCCTTAACACTGACGCATGGTTCTTATCCTTCAATAAGTGTTCGTTTAAGCTCATGAATTGATGATGCACTTCTCTCTTATCTTTCAGCTTAGTCTCATGCTAATGAGTGATTTCCAAAATTACAAAAAATGAAAAATTTTCAAGAGGGAAATAAATTATATATCGTCATATAATGTTTTGTAAACACATTTAGGTCAAAACTATATTAATTATATACTCCTAGACTTTCGCATGTTTAACTCAACTATGCTAATAACACACACAAAGATCTATCTCTAATAAGGTCTCGATAACAAATCGAAGATTTTATACAACTTGATCCAAAAATCTGTAAAATCAACTTTGATGTCTAATCATTTACACCCATCTTCATACACATTCATCCATATCTTCAGTATCAAGACGACGACAAGAACAAACATTTCATACTCCATACCAGCTGCCAACGATACACATTTTAATTCACGTTTTCCTCTTTGTCATTACTTTGTTCCACGAGTATACTGACGAGCAAATCAAACAATTTGCACTTTTCTAAATCACATCCAAAAGAGTCGAGCTCTATGGATCTTCGCTCACGAAACCATTTATTCCTCCACTGCACAATTTTCTATATACAGATAAGGCGTATTCATACGAATTTTTTCGCACCGAAGCGAACCATGATCGCGGTTACGTGTACTCTAGCCGAGATCTATTGGAACCTTTTCTCACAGATTGCGTACATTGACGCGTTATTATGAAGTCTTTAAAGGTCAAAGATATATGTGGCACACTGAAGAGGCAAGGCTCAATCACTATCTTACTACCTCAAAATTATTCTGAGTTCTTCCATTTAGTTCTGCCATACTATTCGCTTAAAATGTTCAATGGTACATAATACAGATGATGGAACAATTTTTCTTCTCGTGCCTATAAAGACAGTTTATATTGGCAGTGAGAAGGAGAGGAGATGAAAGGTATGTTGTCAAATTGAATGTATTGGGTAAACTTTACGATTATGTTGCCACATGTGAGATAATATGATATGTTAGTATATGATATGTTGTCTGGACGACGAGTGTGGACCAACACAGTAAGTTATGAATAATTTCATACTTATATTGTTGAAACCACTACAACAATTTAATTTGAGAAAAAACAAGTCGAGAGGTGTACTCCGTCAATAACAGGCTTCCAACATACCATAAGACAAAATCCTATTAGAAAGATGGTATAATAATATGTAAAAATTATAAGTTCCTACACCCACAAGATAAATTCTGATAATTCTCAAATAATTTTTAATATTATTAACTCTTATCCTTTACTAATCATACACTCATAAACTTCACCCTCATCATATTAAAAATAAAAAAAAAACCCCTTTTTTAAATATTAAGAAAATTTTTATTATATTTAAATTAGAAGATAAGGTGGATGGAAAAATGCCTGCAAGAATCTCTTATAATATTTATAATCAAATTATACATGTATTCTAGAAAATGAACTCTAATAAACCTCTATGATTTACTTTAAGGTAAAATGCACTGAACATTTATATATATATAGTATATAAGATAATATAATTTTATTATATTAATATTAATATATATATAATATATATATATATATATATATATATTATATTAATTAAATATTATATATATTATATATATATAATTTGTAATAATTATTATTTTGTACTATTATTATATAATTAATTTAATTATTTAATTATTATTATTATTTTATTATTATCCTTATTATTATAATTATTATTATTGTTTATTATTTATTTAATTAATTTAATTTATAATTAATTATTAATTATATTATTTTATATTTAATATTATTATTTATATTTATTATTTGATTATGTGAGTATGCTTGATCTGATTATAATCAATGTTGAGGTTTGTGCATTAAATATTATATCTTATACTAACATATTTCCTTGATATTTATATATAGTGTTCTGCGAAAACTTCTAATTATACGGGTCATGCTAAAGATAATAGTTGTTCAGAGAGATTAGTGAGACGATGACGCAAATTGAATCTGAGCGTTAGTTAGGAAAAATATCTGCCGATATTACTAAATGAGCTCGATACGATGATGACAGCATATGACAGAACTTTGAATTCTATAATTCCTAAAGCTCGCATCGATATACCTACTAAAATATTATTGGTAAAGTCTATATATACTAGGGTGAAAACATCGGGTGAGATCGTATCTCACACTCACACACGAGGTGTTAAAAAAAAAATTATGTAAGTTTTTAAGAAAAAAAGTACTCAGCTCCACAGTATACCATATATATATATATATATATTATATATATATAATATATATATAATATATAATATATATATATTATATATAATATTAATATAATATAATATAATATATATATATATATTATATATATATATTATATATATATAATTATAGAATATAGCAAATATTGCGTTAGCGAGATGAATAAGATAATATATATGGTAGGTAATATATCTCTTTCGCGGATTCAAATGAGAAATATTATATAAACAAGAGTGTATAAATTAAATAGTTAGAGTATCATATGGAATTATGAATTAGGTGATAATAAGTCGCTTGGCATAAGCATTAAATATATATTAATATGGTAATTAATATGTGTGAAACGACCGACTGGGAGACCGAAAGAAAATGTGGATTTTGACAAGATGATATCAGAAAGAAAATGTGAGTTGGCCATAAATTAGAAAAAGTAAATATAAATAGAGTAGATTTAGGTAAGGGTATTTTTCTGAGGTGGTTATGATATGGATTTGGGACCTAAATGTGTTTCTTGAATAATAAGAATATATACCATATATAATAGTGAATTATCTTACTATTAGCATGATATGTTAGAAGTTTGAGGGAATTAAATATAATACTTATTTTTTCTGCTCAGCGAGACAGCGAGTTGCTCAGATGTCTCACCGATGGTATGAGGATCTCGTAGATAAGAGGAGGAGAAATAATCTTCTGTGACTCATTCAATTCCTTTATTATACTGAGGAGGCCTAGCCTCGAGAGTTACGTTCCCCAGTACTAAACTATGTGTTGACTTGAGAAATATCCAGGTACTTTGTTCACACACTACGGTTCTTTGTATAACACCGTTCTTTTTTTGCGGAGTGAGGAACCGTGGGATGGCTCATAGATAGGAGAATACAAGAAGTCTGCACCCACGAGATTACTTATAGAGTTAAATCATTATACTACAATGATTCCAAACGCAAGAGTCCAGTGTTTATGAATTCACCGGTGTATGATAAGTAAGTAAATATCTTCTGTGACTCATTTCATTTAAATGGAGTATGTCCATCTGAAGGGAAACAGTTGAAGAGTAAGTACTAGAATATTTTTTGGGATATAATTGAAAATGAATTTCTGGATGGGCGTTGATATAAGTAGGTAAGTTTTATAGATTGGATAGTGTTACGGGGAGATACCTGAATGGTATTTAGAGATTATAGGTGATCAAAAAAGGTGAGAAATGGAGTATTAAACACGCAAGTACGTATATTATTTTTAGAGGAGTTATGGACTAGGGAGATAAATTAGAAGTATATATGAGGTAGGATAATGGTGATTTGAATTTATTAAAAAATATGTCATTTCAAAATATTTCGTTTTTATATTTCATTTTATAACTTTCTATTCAGAATCATAATTTGAAACTCCATAATGATATATATATATTTATTTATTATATCTAGAGTTGTGATGTATTTGTAAGAAGATGAGTATTAACTAGAGAAGATGAAAGTATAGATTGGATTAATGTGTATTTGTGTTCGGTGAAGTAGAAAGGAGATGTTGAAGTATGTAGTATATGGATGTTAAATCAGATTAAAGTCGATTTTAGAGGAATGTTAGATATTACGAGATCATATTGTTAATAGTTCCTAATGTAATTAAGTAGTAGGAGGCTTCGGATAATGGAAGACGTGAAGGTGATACGACAGGAAGTAGGTATTTAAAAAATAACAATATTAAGCATATTCGTATTTTAAGTGACAAAGACAATAAGGATAAGTATTAGTAAGTAACGCTCGAGCTGTAAAATATCGATTGATAATGTGAACAAGAGTTGTTATTACTTTGAGAGAAACAAATATATGGGGGCAAAATGAAGGATAGCAATTGTTAGTAGTTTAGCATAAAGGAAGTGAGTGTAGGATGTTATGCTAAGATATAGGAAAGTAAGATTTTTAAGTTAAGTCGAAATGGTAGGAATGAAGAGTGAGTGTAATGAAAGCGGATTAATCAAGGTAAAAAATAGAAGTACGTGGTGAATTATATCACTATAAAATAAGTACTATACGTAATAGAATGAATTCTAAAAGAAAATGATATGTTACTATTTTTGATAAATATATATTTAATAAAGAATGAATGGAAAAAAGAAATACTAAACAAGGCCTTTATCAGTCGAAAGTTCCTTATATATATAAGGTAAATTTGAAACAGTTCTTGGAATAAGGTAAGGATTTGAAAATATGAAGGAACATTTAAAAAAGGGAATTATTTATATAGTAGATAGCTCATTATCATGGAATAGAAGCGAGGTAAATAGTTATAGAATTTAGAAATATTAAGAGTTTGAAAAATCTGGCTTAAAATAATGAATAGGGATTGAGTGATTTATTTGAAAACTGATGAAATGGATGTTATGGGGAGGATGTAGATGGAATAGAACACTTAGAAAATATCTTTGACTAACAATATATAACGTAATGATGGGAGTGTTAGTGAATGTGTGTGGTTTTGTTATATTTTGAGTGCTTATAAGTAATTAGAGAATAAGGTAATATTTGGGGGATGAGTAGTTATATAGTAAGAGAGGAGATTTAAGGTAATGGGTTATGAGAAAGTTGAATAGTAATTATATTGGATAAAGTATTCAGGTTATATATATATAGATTTAAATTTAAACTGGTAAATTAGATCTAGGAGCGGAGGCGAGAATGTAGTAGATTATTTAAATTGGAGTTTGGAGTTTTGTGTAAATAATAGACGTTTATGATGGAGTTAATAGTTATCCAAAGAGATTTAGTGATAAGGAGAGCGGTAATTAGTACCTTTTATACTTTAATATTAAAGGTATAGGGAAGAAAAGGTAGGATTGTATGAAAATATCTAATATTTATGAGGGAATAAAGTTTATTTTGTAGTGTTTAGTATAGGAAGGTATATCCAAAACTAAAGGGAATGACATGGTTGTGAGCTTTATTTGAGTGGAATATGCTTATTAATGGAACATACTTGTCGTATGGATACGAGTGCTGGAACCTGTAGAGGAGTTATTTGGCTTAAAGAGTGTGACGTAGGTTAGAAGAAACTAGTAAGAGATTGTACGTAATTCAATTAGGAAATAAAGATAAAGAGTGATGTGCGATTCTCAATCATCTTTACTTGATACCATCTACAATCTGAAATCTTCGAGAAACTTACTTGCAGGGAGAAAGAAGAATAATCATATTTAGCTCTTTCTATTCTGATTTACCAATCAGGTCTCGTTCACATTGACTCTCAGAGTTAAATTCGGTGACGCTCTCTTTTATGTCGCAGCATACACTATCACAGCGACTTATTCATTTCTTTCTTTTTTGCTTTCTGTTGGTCTGGTTCTTAACGCTTCCTCTGAATGTTGACATTCCAAAACTTCGTTCTTATCGTTTACGCATTCGCGAAGTCTTCTTTCGTTGTCATAGTATACTTCTAGCGTCTCTTATCTGAGTCGAAAAAATATCGGGCCTTTAGGAGCAAATCTATGAACAAGCGGGCAGAGTGTAGGTCGAGATAACCTAAGATGTTTTGTATGTTGGAATAGTTACTCCTTGGAGATTAATACTTATTATTTTCATCATGGTAGCATATGGACAGGGTTATGAAAGAATTCGGGTGGGGATGGCAGGAAATGGTGTTAGAATGAATGGAGATGAGAGGAGTGAGGGTGCCCTACCTATTATTATCCCCCGGGATTTTGAAAATTGGTTCTGTGTGGCTTGAAATCTGAGAGGTTTTGAGAAGGATTGGGTAGAGAGATTTGGCAAAAGGAGGATGTGTAAAAGGAGGGGTTTAGAAAGTAAACGTAGATAAGAGGTAAGGTTATGGTTTTGTGAGTGAGGAGCAGTCCTCAGTGTGAGTTTAATGACAATCTAAAGCACTTGAATGTAAGACAGCTGGAGCATAGTTGATCCTGATAGTTTTTTAAAATTATATTTAGGGTATGTGTTGGATTAAGAAGGGAAGGATGATGCATTATAATTTATTACATTCTCAAAGTTATTTGATGAATTAGGTCAATTGGAAGTGAGTTATGTCTATAGGTAGATTAAATATAATAATCGAGATTTATTTATGGTTGAATAATGTGATAAGGGATTCTTAAAGTCTTATTAAGAGTGCGCTAGATTGATCTTATAACATGTATAATATTAGGTTATGATTTTACCTATATACCATTATAGGCCCTAATTTTACAACTTGTGTTATTGTTGTATGGCGGGTTTCAAGTAGTTTGTGGAAAATTTTTTTATAATATATATAGAATAAACTATGGGTCTGGAATAAGAAGTATATGAATTACATTAAAGTTCTAATACTATGTGTTTACTAAAATTTATGGACAATCTTATGGAGGGCCATTGCCTAGAGGTAGTGTAGAAATAAGAATAATTTAAATTATAAATTTAAATTAGATACAACTGTTAAATTTAGAATAACGATATTATATTTAATATATATATATAATAGATATACTATATAGATGATTGTGATGGATGTGAAGAAATAAGGGGTAAATGACCGCAAGAATATTAAATGATAAGTACTAAGTTATGAAGTGTTAGAGAATATGGTGTGATATTGTTTAGTCAATCTACAAACAGACTCATTGCGAAAGCCTGAATGATAATCGAGTGATCTCACTAACAATGATAAGTTGACGGGACATGGAACTTAAAAATATTAGCTGGGGTTGTTTTCCAAATTTTGAGTTATATCAATCTTCCATCATATTGGTAAGCTTAACCTCTAATGAAGTTGAGTACCATATAATATGTACAATTATTTTCATTTTTCTCTTTTCACATTGATCCAATAATCCATTCTTCTTAACAGATTAATGGACACGATGCTCGCTCGATGTGGAAACCTCCGATCTCTGCGTTCACATGCTCACTAACCATACTCTCTAATAGGCGATACCTCCATGATGAGCTATAACACGTTGGAATTGAGAGAATCTGCTGTAGAATTACTGAATTATATCTGAAGTGGTATAATTCAAACATGTGAGTTCGCACACGGTACGAGGACGAGTAGCGAAACATAGAGTACAACTATTGAGTCAAGTCTATAGTAGAAGAGATTTCACTATGAGAGAGTGAGGATTTTCGGAGAGAGTAATCTTTGGATTCCGAGACCATGATGTGCCGTCACGAGAACGAGTTATCAATATTATATGTATGGGCGTAATATGTGTACAGAAGTGGTGCAAACCAACACTCCCTGCTCGCACTGATAAGGGACCTGAACACCTAGTCTATCACAACTCTAGACGACTTAGATTATTTTTCTCTCTTCACCACTTATATCAGACGAGTAGTTTAAATATTTGTTCGACACTAAAACAGTTTCATGATCCCGGGAGTATCACTCGCCCATGCAGAGCATTCCAAACTCATACATGGTCGAGTAGGAGTATTTTTAACAGCACCATCACTTCACGTATGAACAGATAGTTACTACTCGTAATACTCTCTTTAACGGCAAATCCCAACAATAGAGCCCTAAGGGGAATCACGGTTTAAAATAGCTCGAACGTCAGCGACCTTGTCTCTCCTTATCAATTCTTCATTGCTATTGCTATATTTCTTTTAAATTGTTTCTAGTTTTTTTTTTCTTCATTATTTATATATCGACACATGACACGCAAAGTCTTTGGCGAGCAAAAAATAGAGAGGAAAGAATAAGGAAGAAATATAATAATAATTTACTTACATAATAATATAATTATATATGAATTAGTTTATTTATTTTTATGAGGTGAGGAAATATATGTATTTATATTATAGTAGGTATGGGTATACGGAGCTACGATTTTTAGGGGTGAGGAACAAATAGAGTGGTACGTATTCTTACCTTCACCTATATCCCTAGTCGTTTCACCACCATAGTGAGACCTATATAAGTAAGATGCGACCCATCCATCATCCCACCCCCGACTTCCTTTGATCTATTTCTTCCCTACTTAAGACTTGCGTTCGTGAGGCTTAAAACCTAGGGGTTTTTGAGATTATCGACCCACTTGGAAAAATTAATCATAAAATGACTAAATTATGACCATATTTATTAATTTTTAACGCAAGTATCAGAAAATTTTTTCATTTTTTGATCATTACTTTTTATAAATGATTTTTATAAATAATCAATCTTAAAAAAAATATTTCCAAAACTTTGAACTCGTTCGTTACCACTTAAAATTCATTGTTAGTACCATATACATATCATATACTAGCAATATATAAAAAAAAAAACTGGACGGAGTCCATAAAAACAAAAACAGGTCCTATAATATTTTTTGGAACAATTCCGTTACCACTGCAAATTGACTTGATATGATCATACAGTAACATATTTTTTAAAAAAAAACAAAAAAAACAAAAAAAAAATCTTCCGGAGTCATAAAACAATAACAGTCTTTATATCTATTTTTGAAAATCATGGTCCGTCACCACTTTAAAGTTAAGTTGTTTGTAATCATATACAAGCAATATATTGAAAAAAAAAAAAAAAATCTAAACCTGGGGAGTCTAAAAACATAACAGGTCCTATATATATATATATATATATATATATAATATAAATATATAATAATATATATACTATAATATTATAATATTAAATATATTATATATACTATATTAATATACAGTGAAGAAAATATGGATTTTCTTGAATCTCCTTAAATACCATTGAATCTGAAAAAAAGGACAAACGCGTAAAAAATATACTCGACAATAAATGACCTTGAAAAATTAATGACGTGTCTGAACTTATTTAATATTTAACAAAACCTCCGCCCCAGTAACCAATGTGAGTGGTGGAAAATAATAATAAAAAAAGAAGCATCTGAACAGCTATAACTTAACTCGAGGAGAAAATAGTGAGATCGTTGTGACAAATATAATATATATATATATATATATATATATATATATATAAATATATATATAATATAATATATTATATACTAATATATATATATATATATAAATATATATATAATTATATATATTATGTCTAAAAAGC
>JABUQX010078654.1:0-20000 GCA_015478945.1 Trachelipus rathkii
TGACGATAGTGAAGCGTGGTAAGAATAAATGGTTTCAATGGTGATGGTTTAGGATTAATAGCGAAGTGAGAGGTGTGTTATGTCTCCTTGGTTATTCAAATGTGTATATGGCATGGGTTAAGAAAGAACTTCCGAGGTTGGGATGCAAAAATGGTATTGTTAAATATGGAGAATGGAGAGAGGAGGGTGCCCGTACCTACTGTATCGGTAGATTTGGTTCTGTGTGGCGAATCTGAAGAGATTTGAGAGGATTTAGAGAGATTGGCAGAGTATGTAAAAGAAGGGTCTGAAAGTAAATTGCATAAGAGTAAGGTTATGGTTGTGAGTGAGGACAGTCCCAGTGTGAAGTAGATGATGAGCAGCTGGACAAGTGTCTGGTTTAAATATTTAGGGTATTGTTGGATGAAGAAGGAACGGATGATTGCAGAGTTAGTAGGAAATTGTGAAATGCAGAAGTGCTGTGCAATTAAATCGTTGTGAATGTAAAAGGACTAAGTCTTGATGGCTAGAGTCTTACATGAGCATGTTTACCTTGTTATGTATGGTAGTGAGGACTATGTTTCTGGAATAGAGATATAGATCTAAAGTTCAATGTGTTCAGATGGACAATCTTAGGGCATGCTAGGTGTGAAAAAGAATTGATAAAATGAGAATGAACATATTAGAGAGTCGTGTGTGTGAGAAAGGGTAAATGAGAGAATAAATGAAAGATGTTGAGATGGTTTGGTCATTGGAAAGGATGAATCGGTGGTTAAGCGAATGTATAGTGGAGAGTGTGTTGGGAACCGACCGCTTGGGAAAGACGAGGAAAGTGGAGATTGAGTCCGGTGAACGAATTCGAAAGCAGAGAAAATGTGAGTTTGGCAAGAGGCGAGAATAAAGGTGGATAGATAGGAGAGAATGGCGGGTTTTGTATGGGGGCATGTGTGGTCAACCTGGCCAGGGGATGAACCCTTACAAGACATTTACCATAGTGAGGTCCGCGCAGTCCCATGATGCCTCTAGGGGATTTTCTGCTGTGACGATTTCACTAATTAATGTACAGAGGGGGCGAGGCTGGGCTTTCTTTTTCGACATTTGTCATACTCTCCTACTGCTTTCTTTCCGATGCTTGTAGCACCTTACTGCCCAGTCTGGAAGAAAGAGGTAGTTAAGAAAGAAAGATATATATATTATATATAATATATATATTATATATATAAGTATTTATATAGCATATTAGCACATTGGTATATATAATATATATATATATATATATATATATATTATATTATATATATATATATTATTATATAATATTATATATATATATATATATATATATCATCAGATTTCAAGTGAATTGGACTAAAACTGTGTAAATAGCAAAGACGTGCATTAGGGAGATTTCTCTCACAAAAAATAGGCAGCAAAGTTCCCAGATTTGAATTAGAAAGAGATTCTGTTGAACTATTTTGAATTAAGAAGGAAAAACAAGCAAAGACATCTAAACAATTTGGAAGAACTTGGTGAGGTGAGTTGATATGCGCTAGCAATTGCAAATGGATGTCCATTACAAATGCAAATGGACAGAACTCCGACCGGTTTCCAAAGTCAAAGGGAGAAGTCAATCACTATTACAAAAAAAAGACGAATTCCAGCTGTTACGTATTAAAAGAAAGAGTTACCAAGTATTAGGCTGAAAATTTTAAAGCAAACAAACTTTGAAGAAACAACTAATCCTAAATAAAAATTGGGTAATTTTTATGTTGTTAATATACTCGCCTGATAAGTTCATACTGATGGCTAAATTTGACAAATTATACATCGACTCGCTATTAACTTTTGTATCAAGCTCTTTCTTAAGGGCATATTTGGCTTCTCTTTCAGCTTGAAGGGATTCCAAAGCTTCCTCCATTTGCCTTTCAGCAATTCTCTTCAAGTTTTTAAGTTCTTCCACTTGAGAATTCAGAACCTCTACTTCTTCTTCCAATCGTCGTATTTCATGCTTCAAGCCCTCAAATTCAACCTGGGATGATCTGAAGTAAAATAAAGATATATATATTATGTATAGATAAAAGTTTAAATATAGATATTATATATATATATACTATATAGTATATATATTATATATATATATATATATATATATAATAATATTATAATATATATATATATAATTATTATTAAAATATATTTATATATAATTATAACTCTATATATATAGGTATATATATTAATAAATATCAACCTGGATGATCTGAAGTAAAATAAAGATATATATATAATGTATTGACAAAAGTTCAAAAAGTGGCTATTCAGCCACGTTTTGAATTTTAATATGCATGAAGACTTTTAAATAATTAACTGAATAAGTCAAAGGAGATTTTACCTCCAATTCTGCGGCGATTCGGAACCTGACTCGCGCATCGCTGCATGTTAAGATGAACCAGGCGCTCTAACCACTAGACCATCCACGTTCCCAAAAAAAGCTAAGGCAATTTTTATGTATAAAATAAAATTATAGAAATCAAATTAATAAGCAGTTTATTTAATGTATTCATAAAGTGGTAGATGAAATTTTTAAGATTAAAATCAAATAAAATACTTTCATTATAAACTATAAACCAACTAATTTGGCACAGGGTTAGGAGATGGCAACCGTACTGCGTTGAGAGATTTTTTTTTTTTTTTAATAAAGTTTGACTTTATTAAAAGATTTTAATAAATTTTATAATAATGTAATTAATAAAATAATTAAGCAAGAGCATATGAAAGTAAAATGTTTTCCTAAAGTGTTCTGTGAAATTTAAATCAACAAATTTAAGCGGGAAATTTTTCAATTCTATAACATCGAGATTAACATAGTCTTGCAACATAAGCTCAATTTAATGAACTTTGTATTTCTACTACATTCTTTTCTAATGTAACCAATTGACTACTTCACTTCTTCAACCCGATGACTGCATGTTACGCTTACTTACTTTCTCATCATTATAACAACATACCCCAATACTCAAAGCCAAAAATATCTGATAATAGTTGGATGGTGATCAAATAATTTCAAGCTATTTTCGCATTCTAGGGAGCAAGAAACAACGTTGTTTTCTCTCTGTTATAGAGGTTTCGTTCCAAGATTATTTTACTCCCTTTAGGCTCAAATAGCTGTTTTCAGAATTGCATTCAGAAAATATAAGATTTATCTTGTAGTTTCCGTATACCTTAACTTACTTGTATGGATGATATTGTTTCTGCAAAGCCAAGTTTTCATCTTCAAGTTCTTCATCTTTTGAAAGGGTTTTGTTAATTCAGTCCTTTAATCTGCTTTTCAACTCTTTTTTCTCAATTGATCACTATAATCTTTATTTTCAGTGTGTCTGATAATTCCACAGCATATCGTTCCTTTTCACTCTGAACTCTTTCAAGTTCAGCTTTTATCTAAAAATGAAAAATAATATAAAATTTTTCAAAAAAAAAGGTCCAAAATTTTAAAATATTAACAATAGAGTAAAAGTTACCAAAGTTACACAGTAGTTAGAAATAAAAATCAAATAAATTACAATTTATGCTTTAAAGAATTGATTGTTAATATTAACAACTGTTTTATCTTCATCTTAGAATATAATTGGCAACTAGTTTAAGCTTTGAGTATATTATAAAAAAAGAAAAAGAAAAAACCTGTTTGATTCCAATTCCAATCTATTATCTGAGAATTAAAGAGGGTATTCTCCCTTGGCAGCTGACCGAAATAAGTGATCTTCTGTTTCAATTCCAGAACGCAGTTGCAAACACGATGATATTTGAAACTTTGCTAATGCCTAATGTATATTCTTTATTTGGAAGTGAAAACAATATTAATAGCACACTCAGACCAGATTTGGATAGTGAATGAAAAAAATAAGAACTCTTCTATTTAAACATTTCAGAATTTAGTTATTTCCAGAAGACAAAATATAATATGTTATACCAAATATGTACTTATTATGTAATATATATATATATATTATATATATATATATGAATATATATATATTATATATATATATATTATATAGTTATATATATAATAATATATATGTATATTATATATATATGTAGATATTAATATAATATATATATATATATATTATATATATATATATATATATATATTATATATATATATATTATTAACACAAAAGAAGTAAAATCCAATGAATAATACATAAAGAAATACAATACCTCTTGAGTAATATCTAATTCATGTTTGGTATTTTCATATATAGATTCCAGTTCATCGCAACGTGTTTGAAGACTCTCTTTCTCTTCCAGCAAGACCAATCCATACTGAGCTGCCTGATTCTTTTCTGACGTATAGTCTGGTCCAATCATTTGAAAGCCTTTCTATTTCTTGCTCTAATTCGATGATTCGCTCCATTGTAAAGCCTTTTCATATGTGTTCAAAGTTTTAAAGGATTTTAGTCTCAATAGTTTTAAATTCAATATAATTAATTGCTATTATGCTTAATGTCATCTGAATTATAAACAACAAAATGATTTACTTTAGTTGATCTCGCATTATAAATCTAATTTATAATTATATATATAATATATATATATATATATAATTAATATAGATAGATATATTATATATATTATATATATATATATATATTTATATATATATATGTATATATACGTATTATATATATTATAATATATATATATTATATAATAATATATATATATATATATATTATATATATATATAGAAGTATATATTAAGTATTAATATAATATAATATATATAATATTATATATAGTGCTGTTACCTAGAAAAGGCCCACCATTTAAGTTGTCAATATTTATACCAAACTATTTAAGATATAGAGTTTAAATAAGTCTTAGATTGCCAGGCCTATGTATGCTTACCACATAAAATTTTTTTTTGCTAAAATGTTTAATAAAGATTATTTAGACTCAGTTGAAAAAAAAAAAGCCCGCTTTTCATTCGCTTCCGAAACTAGAGCGAGCCCTCACCTTTAACTCTGGCTAGAGTTTAATTTTTGTATTTTAAGTTATTTATCTTGTTATTAAGTTTTTTTGTATATAGCAGAATTTTTTTTTTTTTTTTTTAAATTAAAATAAAAAGAAAATAAAAAAAAAATGTAAATTTCCTCATTTTTTCAAATAATCATCCATTTGGTTCAACCCTCATAACTCTTGTTAGTTTAATTTTTTTTGTTTTTAAAGTTATATTTTGTTATTAAACTTGGTGACTAAAATATGAAAAATTTAAAAAAAAAAAAAAATAAAAAAAAATAAAAAAAATAATAACGGTGATCAAAATAAATTAAACAAAAAATCCAAGTGGGCCAACTCTTATAACTCTCTCTATATATAATATAGTAGTAAATATAATAGTATATATTATGATTATATATATATATATATAGTATATATATATATATATAAATATATTATATATAATATATATATATATATAAGTATATATATAATATAGTAATAGATACCGTTATGATTTATACAAACAAGTGTTAAAATAAAAGATGGGGCCCTGTTACATTATTACATTTATGAAAAGTGGCGCCTTTTTACATAACAATAACATTTTAGACAATATACTATTAAGTTAACAAAAAATTAAGACAATTATACCATGTTGTTAGGATTTAAACACATATACAGGCCCAATTTTCATTCGCAAAAAAAGTGGGCTTTTTTTTGTCAGACAAATCTTCAATTGATATCTTTTCGATGGTTACCTGTGTTTGATTGGCTGCACCAAATTCTTTAAATTTGGTGTGGGATTACCTTTTGCATGGAACTAACATAATTTAATTCAATATTAATATAATTTCTATTTCTTAATGCGAGTATTGACTGGAAAAGTACCAAAATGGTTTTCCACGATCTGTCAAAAAGTAGTGCAAATTTTGAAAAAATTCAAAAAATTCCAAAATCAAAAAAACGAATTTGAACCATTATAACACCTTTAAACATGCACTCGATGGTGTTAATAGGTCCACCAATTTTTTTCGCTCTACACATCATATATGGAGATACAGGGTGGGCCTTTTTTGCATAACAAAATGCTGTAGGCTTCACTATAGAAGTAGAATAAAAATTACTTGTAGAACGGTCGCCTCAAAAATATAAGAAAAAAAAAAATCTTGAATAGATGAATTTTTTCCAGGGTACTCTTCTTCGTACCAGACCAGATTTTCTAAATAAATAATCAAATCAAAAGAGTATGTAAGACCAAATATCTGTCCTGTCACCGTCGAACATTCTTTCCAACCCTTTTACCTTCTAGCTGGGTTGTACTTACTAAATCTTGACTCGTGTTTGACCTAATGGTAGCATCTAATTCGCCCTTAGAAGTGCAGTAAATAATGTCTTTTTTATTTATTATTTCATATTCAAAACCAAGGTCAAGGAAAGAGAAGGATATAAAAAATCCAGAAGAAGTTAACATGACTTGAATATAAGCATCTTGCCACTTTTGAAGAGGAATGATTAGAGAGCAGAGTCAGAATTATTTCGAAGAAATGAAAATTGGATATATACGACGTGATTTTTTTCTATGCTGTATGGATATATACTGCTATTTAACAAAAAGCCAAATAAATTTTTGACGACTTAGATATTGAAATATAAAAACTACAGAAAACTTATAATATAATGGGTGAAGCCATTCTAAAATATGAAGAATTATTCTTTTGAGAGCACCTTTGCTTTATTCGATGATCAATTTGATTAATAATATATAAGAATTTGATATTCGCACGTTCAGTGTATAAAAAAGTATTTTCTTTGCACAATTCTTAGGCGACAGGGCTAGCAACTCTGCCTTTACTTTTTCTTTGCTGAAGTACTCCTGGACGCATTTGAGCCTTTATGGCTTAGAAAACAGATCTTTGGAGAACTCTGAAACGAAGCTTTGAGTCAAATGGAAAGAGATGCAGCCATGAAAGGTAAATACCCTACCTGAGTGCAAAAAACTCAAGACTGGCATCAGAAACTATTGCCGCCGGAGGAAATAGTTTTCTGATTGTTCTAAATCAAGTTTTCGATGCCAGAAGAGTAAAGATGCGGCTACTGACAGTGCGTAAGCCTATCGGAGATGTTAGATATATATTATATATATATTATATATATAGTAGATATATATATAATATATTATATTATATATATATATATAATAGTAAATATATATATATATTTATATATATAGAGTATATATATATTTATATATATATTAATAGTATAAGTTATATAAGGTGTATAGTAGTGTATATTTATATAGTATATATTATATATATTAGGTAACCTATACCAGAAAAAGGCCGGGATTACCGATACCAAGAACATACTCTATTTTTTTAGGCGATACCGAACCGAAATAATATAAAATTAATAATAAATACACAGTAATAAGATAGAACCATTGTGCACGCAGCAACTCAGACGATTCCATGTTAGAAACTACTCGATGTAGCCTGCTTTGTCCCAGTAATATTTATTTATTAAATTTAAAATAGTGACCTATTAAAGAATAATAATGCAAAATATTTAATATTAATAAACTTTTTTATGTTTTGTTTATTTAAAAATATTTCCATTCCATTTCAAGTAAGTATTAACAAAAGTTAGCTACTAGCTTTTATGTTTAACATGATTACAATTTACAAGAAATTCTTTAACTAGCTACAATATAATAAGAAAAAGAATAATGAAAGAAGAGACCTCAATTAATCACCGAAAAGTAAAAAATAAAAAAACGCTATTCTCAACAACCATAATAAAAATATCCTTTTAAGAATAGATATCATTCAATACTCCAATTCAAAAATTCACAAATTGTTGATTGCAAAAACATTAAACTTTCACTAGTGTCTGGCGAGAGACTGTTCCTTTTTGGGTGTTTACATTCCTACCTACACTATAAATACGCTCCCTCTCGACTGATGAAGGAGTATATTATTGCCTTGCAAACTGATAATAATAAAAACCTTGGCCCATTTTTCATGCCACCACATGAAAGGATTCTCTTCTGTGGGCAGCATCTCATGTTTTCGTTGAGACTCATCTCTCTTCACAGACTGCAAATTTGATTTATCTTTCCTCCTTGATGACTGTCTCTTCAGATTTTACGATGAGGTTCCCTGTTGTGATTCCTTTGAAAGGGAATGAGATGTCAATGCAATGTCGGCCATGAACTTATCAAAGGTTAACATATCCAAATCATCTTCAGTAGGTTTATTTGCTGAAAGCCACCATCTTACTTATCAGTCTGTTTCAGGTTCAGATAAGCCGGCTTCCACGCTCTGTCTCTCTTTTTTTTTTTTTTTTTTTGTCACGAGCAAGCTCCTCGTATTTGCATTTAATTTGCCATTCTAGAAATTGGTTCACCATCGGAGTGCCATTCTTTGTGGGTTTTCAGCCTAGCTTAAGACAATTCCTTATGTAACCTTTTATTTATTTATTTTTTTACAGTTGTCACCGCGGCTCACGCAAAACCCTATAACAAGGAGTGGGTGCTTGAACGCCTTCAGAAATCCATTAACGGGCAAATTAACGCAGTATGAGCACAGACGAAGGCTTTAAAGTGAGGAAATTTTAAATTGAGTAGGAAACACACAAAAATGAAGAGAATTCTACAGAACAAAGGTGGCAGGAAAGAAAGAAAGCACCGCAGCAAACCAGTCTGGAGTTACTAAACATCAACACAAAAACTCATGTGCCCAGCAACAGCACCCCTTGTGCTACAGGGGTCGTAAAGGTGGGTGTACCATTGCATATTCCCTCGAGCACTTGCCTCTACATACCTATAGAAAAGGGATAAAGCCCAACATCGCGCCACAAATATAAAGGGCAGTGAACTATGAAGTACGGACAGATTTATAAGTCTTTTGCCTTTACTCACCCTATCCAAATAGCCGGATGAAACCAGAGCAACCCCCCCCCCCACAGCATATGAGAGCAGTACTCCATTAAAGGGCGGATGAGTTGTATAGCTGGAGTAACTTAGAAGAGGAAAAAAAAAGTCTCTCACTCTAAACAGAACTCCCAGTTTCTTTGAGCCCGCCCTAGCAACCCATTGAGATTTGAGTTTTCAAAACATTTTTTGTTTATTGTTAAGGCCAAGGATGTTTATATATGTCAAAGGAGAGACGAGAAACCGTCGAAAGAGATAGAAAAGTTTTAAGGTCTTAGAGAGAGATTTGTAGAATTGGTTTTAAAGAATTAAAAATTTCACAAGCTTGAGACGACCCAACCCTGAAATTCTTTCCAGATAGGCAGAAATAGAATCGGAAAGTTAAGACGAGAGGCAATTCTAGAAGTAAAAGAGGGACAAATTTGATATGAGTTGAAGAATGAAAGTCGAGTCATCGTATTCATGAGTAGAGTTTAGATGTGCAGGTGAGAAGATCAGGATGAAAAGCAGGAATAAAGTTAGAGATAAAAAAGAACCCTGAGAACACCACTATTGACATAAAAAGAAGAAGTCGCCCCATCAACCACAGCCAACATTGAGCATTTGAAAGAAGCTAGACATAAGTAAGCAAAGAGAAGAAGCGAAACCCAAAGGAGGGAGCTTCGGAGATCAGACGCGTGCCACACCCGGTCAAAATCTTTGGAATGTCAAGCGCCACCACACAATCTTCCCGTATTCTAAGGGACGGAACACATGAATCTGGTTAAACTAGAAGTATCACAGTAGCTCTCGGCACCAAAGCCGTACTGGTAATCAGGAAGAAGGGAAAGAAATCCAATATCTAAGAAGTGAGAGTGAGAAGGGTTTTAAAAGATCTTAGAAAGAATACAATTGAGAGCTATAGGGCGATATAGAAGGATCAGAGCAGCATCATTTTTTCGAATAGGGACATATGCGCGCTTCAACACTGATGGAAAGTGCAGTATCGAGGCATAGAGGAATATAGTGAAACAGGGTTGGGGTAGCACGGAAATACACTTCCTCAAAACCCGGAGAGGAATGCCATCCGGGCCACCCGCCTTCCTAACGTCATAGATTTCAGGAGCTCATGCACCGATCAAATGAAATGACAGGTAAAGGCATATGACCTGAGAGAGAGTAGGAGAGAGAAACCAGAATCGTCCAGGGTGAATTAGAGGAAAATTAGGAGCCAAAGAATGATTGGCCTTTTCATTTGGAGTATTAACAACAGAATCACAGAAAGCAATAAGAGGAGGAAAGGATGATTACAGAATTTTTAGAATAATTTTGGAAAGCCAGAAAGATTGTCAAGTAGGATGAACCAAGGAGAGTCAGGCATTTTCGATTAATGAAAGTCCGCTTTTTTCGTCGAAGAGTCGTCGAAGGATATCCCTGCAACGATTTCTACTAAATGAAAATTGGCAAGAGTTATGGAAGAACGAGAATTTTTCCACACCCGATAGCACTGTCTGTAGCCTGAATGGCCAAGAAAACAGCACGATCAACCATGATTTGAGGAGAAAAAGATTTAGTCCAAGAAGGAAGGAACCTGCTCATCCATTAACAATTACAGTTCCACTTTATCGCAGAATCTGAAGCGTCTTAAGATCAAAAGCAGTCACTCATTATGTTAGCGTAGAAGAAGCAATGCCCCAATCGCCTGATCAAGATGCAGTAAAACCGCAATAGGCAGATGAGATGTTTGAGAAAAGTTTAGGAAAATTAAATGATTATAGATTGTGGTCAATTTCCATAGGATCGAAGGTGGTGTATTTATAGAGAGAAGGACTAGTGAGGAAAAACTAGTCAAGTGTGTTCAAGAAATGGTTGGGACGATCCGAATGTGTAGGTTATTTAATCAGTAGCTCCAGATCGTTGAGAATACGTAATGTTTGGCTTCTTCCCAACTAAATCAGTACGAGAGAACCAACAATTCAGTTTGTGTAACATTGAAATCCTTAATAGAGACCTCATATTCATGGATAGAAGATATAACAAGTCTGTGAATTAGCTAAGGTAATCAAAAAAAAGGCATGAATCTGTTCTTTAGAGAACGTAGCAAGAAGCATAATTAATATTTGTAGTTAGAACGAAGAAAATTTTAAGCCACAAACATCGAAGTTAGAAGATCGAAGATTCGAGACGTGTTATAGGACTTTTTATATTTAAATAGGCACAATTCCACCCTTTAAACGAATTATAAAATAGTTATAGTTGGATACATTAAACTAGTTAGAGATGAATTCTTAGCCATCTGGTCTCATACAAGAGCATAAAATAGTTTTGGAGTTAGAGAGCTATATTCCATGGATGCCAAGTTAGAGGCAAGCAAATGATGTTGAAAGGCAAAAGAAAGCCACGCCTGTGCAATCTGCTATCATACATGCACACGCACACGCAATCAACAAAAAAAAAAAACAACAGAAACAAATAGACAAAAAACAAAGAGAAATGAGAATAATTATTTCGTACCTAACAACCTAAAATTTTAAACGACTTAAAACCCGTATTTACAGCAAATATCTAAAATAGAATAATCCACAAAGTTTAAAACACTAACGCACTCACACACGCTCTCACGAAAATGCGTACAAAAAAAAAATACTATGATCAACTAAAAAAGATAGTATAAATCTGTATAAATATAATAATGGCATGTCCAAATAAATTTTACGTTAAAGACCAAGTTGGAGAAACCCTAAAAAATCTAAGTTAAAAGGAAATCGAGGAAAAAAAAAAAACATAACTTGTTACTAGCTATCTATATCAATAGATTTATTATTGAATCTAAAGTTTCTCATAATTTTTCACCCAAAAATAAGAAATCGCTAATATGCCATTTTAACCGTTTACCGATACCGAATTACATAAAAAATGGCCGATACTACCGATACCGATACCGATACCATTAAAAATGGATACATCCCTAATAGTATATATATATATAATATATATAATTAATTATATATTATCAATATATATATATATATATATAATAATAATAAAATATTTATTATTTAATATTAATAATTTATTAATTATTAAATTTATTGTTTATTTAATTTCCCCCAATCATCACCACCACCCACCTTCTCTCCCATAGACTGGTAGGGGCCAACCATATGCACTGGAAACAAATAATAGAATATCGATCAAGTGTGAAAAATAAAAGCCCAGCCTTACCCCCCCCTTTATACCTTTTAGAGAACTCGATGCAGTCAGAAAATCCACCCAAAGCTCACAGGGACACGACGACCTTCACTATGAAATCTCAATCAATATAGTATTCATCCCTTGCCCAACCCCTCACAAAACTCGCCATTCACTCCATTTATGCACCTTATTCTCGCCTCGCCAAACTCACATTCCTCTCCTCCAGGCATTCCTTACTGACTCATCCACTTTTCTTCGGTCTCGCCGGTCAATTCCAGCACACTCACCACTATAATCTGTTTAACAACTGGCTATCATCCATCCTTTCCACATGACCAAACATCTACATGATTCTTTGATTCTCTCATTTTACCCTTCTCTTCACACCAGCAACCCCTAATGTTCATTCCTTCATTTTATCAATTCTTTTTTACACCTAACATGCCCTAAGATTGTCCTCTGAACACTTCGTACTTTAGATCTATAACCTCTTATCCAGACATAGTTTCACTACTATACATTAACACAGGTAACAAATACCCTCATCAAAGACCCCTATATATATATAATTATATATTAATATATATATATTATTATATATATATATATATATATATATAATATATATAATATTATATATATATATTATATATATATAATATATATATATATATAATAATATAATAAGATATATTATAATAATATTTATATATATATTAAATATTTTAGATAAACAGAAAATTAAAGATTCATAACTTCAATTCCAGTTAGTCTACAAAATTAATTAATAGAAAGCATGAAAAGGAGAGAATTACACCAAAAATAAAGTATGTAACTTCTAGTTATAATTTACCATACGCCTATAATCCAAGCATAAAATGTTTTGCTATGCTGAAATCAGATATCTGGCCACAGTAGACTTACTCAGTCCCAAATTAACTTATATAAATTTAATATTAAGAATAGAAATTTAAAAGCGTATTAAATTAGTTTAGAAAACTTTTAAAAGAAAATATTGTATGCTATCATCCTCACCTTGCAAGAAGGCCACTTACTGTTATGTTCTCTCAATCTAAATGTCTTAAAGGAGGAAAGTTATGCTAAGCTCCAACATAGCGATTCACCTGAAAAAACTGATGTCTTCTATTTATATTATAATTTGCCTTATCTTATGGAAACCATTCCAAATTATTTACTTTGTGTGAAAATACTGTACTTCTCACATCTAGATCATGCTTTCTCTTTATCTTTTTCTTATACCCTTTTTGTAAACCTATTTGATCTAATGAAAAGAATTTTAAATCTACCATTGTTCAATTGATGAAATTTTGAAACCATCATCATATCCTCAAAGAAATCTCCTTTCTACAAAAAATATCTCCAGTCTTTTAGTTCTATCCTTTTCCTTTTTAAGACTAAAACATTTGTTCTTAAATAAAAGAGCCCACACCTATGCACACTACTCAATCAAGATCTAAACATAAAATCACTTATAGAGATACTGATCAGCTCTTGCTTTTTATAATTAACATTATGTTTATTATCTATCATATTAGCTTTATCATGTTTTCAAACATATCGACACATTCCAAATAACTACTTAATAATAACACCTAATTCTTTTATCCCAATGACTCAACATTTCCCGTTCAAATCATAATTAAATTTCTTATTTAAGAAAACTGGGTAAGGACTTTACACTTTTATATGCTAAAATTCACTTTCCACTTTCCAAAGCCCAAACCAAGAAGTCATTTAAATCACACTGAACCCTCATATATCCCTCAATACTTTTAAAAGAATATGTAAGCTAAGTCTCATCAGTAACTAGAAACTTAGTGTTAACTTTCCATAAACATATAGCTGGATAATTATCTGAAAATTTTTTGTCAGGCGGAGCTGTTATCCAACCAGCGTGTGCAGTCTGCTATTTATCCAATCATTCAATCTGTTAACAATTATACCTTTTCACTGTAATTCATTTACACATACCAACCTATTACCTTACAAGTATAGCCATTAATCATAATTTAAGAACCTAAGAAACATCATATCTTTAGACATTGCAAGAGAATGCTTAGGCTCCTGTTCCTAAAAGCGTCTTCCATGAAAATTATGTTTAACCAAGCTGGTAACATCTACAGCTCAAAAAGAAATAGACTTTCACCTGGAAATCTAACTAAATTAGTCATAATCATTCTAATATTTAAAAAAAAAAAAACTAAATAATGTAATTAAACAATGCAGTATGATTTCTAAGTTTTTTTTGTTTTGGTTTATTTTCTTGTTCATATTTCAATTTTATAAATTAATAAAAAAAAAAATCTTTTCAACATTGAAAATTTGATCTCATTTTAACTATTCATTTGAATTACGATGAAAATTTATGTGTAGATATGATTGGTGAACTACTTAAACTATTTAAAATACCATATTAAATTATAGTATCTCGTTAAACCAGTATCCCAAAACAGCATTCATAGATATTTTTAATTTTCTCATAGCGGATTAACAAATTTTTTTCATTAAAAAAAATTACTAATATTTTTTTTTAAGTTAAATAAAATGATTGCAAATGTAAGTGAATAAAAAACGACCGTTTTTTATAATAAAAAAAACTGTGTTTTTTATTAAAAAAAAACATGATGAATAAAAACAATTGATTTTCCTGTTTTTTGTTTTTTGTTTTTTAAATATATATTTTCTTACTTTAATGTATTTCTTAAATTAATTAAATATTAACTAATAAAGAATTATAAACAGTTTTTACATATATAAAATATACTGAAAAACAGGCAATTTAGAATAAACAAATAAAAAAAATAAAAAAAAATATGCCAAGTTTATTCAACATTACACTTCTTACTTTTGAAGCGTAAAAACTGAAGATGTACATGAAATGAATATTATCATATGAGAAATGAGTCATATGACTATAATGTATATTTACTTACACAAATAAATATAATATTAGGTACCATAAGTTAGTAACTAGTATGATAAGGCCTAACTAAAATTACTAAATTTATAAAGAACCATCAAGGGCCTCATTAAATTCCTGTTCTACTTCTTCTGCATCTGAATCCTCAGACCTGTTTCCAATCATGGCCTCTACTGATAAATCTGATTTCTCATCCTCATATGCTATATTTGTGGAAGAGAAGGAGGAGTCAGACTCTGACTCAAAGCTATGGACAAAGGCGTCTTTAGATTTGGTTTTATCAGACTTCAATGTCCTTACAGAGAAACCTGAGCTACCTGACTGAGAATCTGGCTGATAGTGTATTGTTCAGGTGATTGATTGAATGACTTTTAAACTACTACAACTTTTTACATTAATTGAAAAAAAGTACCGAAGGCTCTGATCCCGTCTCTGTCAATTCAAGCTATGCATGAATATATTTTCTGCATTCATTGTGAGCCTGTTTCTTTTTTTGAAGATATTAGCATGTGCTAGAACTTCATCTCACATGCAGCGCGGAAGGCAGGAAGTCTAGAATTCGGGAGCTATTTTGATATAAACAATCACCATGCTTCAGACGAAACATTGTTGGAAAGTGAAGCCCAGAGGATATTCCTACTGAAGAATGTCCCTCTAACTGAAAAAATTCACCAATTCTCCCTTACTTTCTTTCATCCACATCTAGCATTCCTTGCTCAGATATTTAGGACCCTCTGAAACTTGACATGAAGAAAAATTATGAAATATTGTTTCAATTTGCTTGTATATTGTATTGAATTTGTATGCAATTTTTATAAAAGTAAAAAAAGTATATAACCGGCGTATATATATATATAATTTATATATATATATATATATATATATATATAGTATATATATATAATTATATAATATATATAATATATTTATATAATATTTCAACTGACTTAATATATTATAATATATATATAATATATATATATATATATATATCATATAATATATATATATATATATATATATATATATATATATATATTTCATCTTTCAGAATAAATAAAACAAACGTCCATGTAGTAATAGTAGTTTGTAGTAAAGTAAGGTGCTTTGCGTCGCTATGAAAATGTATAATAATACCGTAACGCATAGTACCGAGAGAGTCCTTTCTTGAGTGTTGTGAGAGTAGGTCGTGTTTTTGTGCAGGCTCTAGCGGAGTGGGGATATTGTACTCCGAGCCTATGTTTTGTGTTTTCTTGTAAAAACTATGAAGTGTTGTTATTTATTTATGCAGCCATATCAATATTTATGCTTGTGAAATATTAGCATAAATCTCTCTTGTCTGTTATTGTCTAGAAGAGACATTCAATTATTATCTCGATTTCTACAAAGTTAGATTATCAAGTCTTGCATCTTTTTTTATATGAAATGATTGAAATATTTTATTGATTCTTGTTTGAAAATAAACGCAAGTGAAGAATTTCCATAATCTAATTTTATATTACTGAAGTATAGTAATATCTCATCCGGCTGTCATTCAGGTAAAACACAACCGACCTTACTTACATCTCTCCCACTCAAATCTCTTTTATATGTTGTACTCATAATAATATTATTTGATGAAACTTGTACAAATATATCATTCAAGCATATTGTATCATAGTTAAAACATTATTGTAATTTTAAGAAGACTTTCCAAGATTATTTTCTATGAATATTAAATAAGGATATAAAATTACATGACTACATTTCTTTATTTAAAAAGGCATATGAACGTAATAGATTAAATTTATTTATACGAAGTCCAAATCTCATTTTCCTAGTCTTTGAAGCATCCTTTATTTCTTCGAGTGTGTAGATATATCTTAACGGGAAAGTCCACCAGGTTGAAATCTTCCAGAATCTAATCTTCTAGAATCCGATGCTTCCATGTAGGTTTAACACGAGTCTAAGAAAAGAAAAAGACCTGTAATATAGAAAAAGAAATATAGAAACAGGGGAAAGAAGAATTGGTGTCCAGTGACAGGACTTGTTTATCTATTGAAAACAGAATTGGCGACTGTGACAGATAACTAATCCAATTCTTTTCATAGAAGAAGAATTGGCTGTCCCGTGACAGAGGACTTGTTCTTTTATTCATCATTTTTCTACGTTAAGATATCTACTGAAGAATATATTTTTTTCAATCAAGAAGATTGATGGCGACCGAAAAATACGTTGATGCCTATTTTCCTTCAAGAGTAATTCGTCGTTCTCCATTGCTGAGTATCCATTACGACATCCATTCGCCTTCATGATCAAATTGAGGATATCCATTATGACACATTAGAGGAAAAAAATATTTGTATAAACTTCATAAGGTATATGGTATATCTAAAGGTCGGTAAAAATATCTAATTATTTTTTTTTGTATTAATCAATAATTGATTTATTTGATAAAACATTCTTTCTTTATTATAATAATAGTCATTATTTTATTGAAGAAAATCATTTATTTTAATGCGCAGTTATATATCAATAATTCATCTTCGCTGTGATTGGTTCCCGCACGTCTATTGTTGATGACGTCATTATAATTACTTTAGTAGTCTCGTGCATGAAAATATTTGTCTCTCATAAATGTTCAAGTATATTTTCTAAATAATCATTTTCTGTTCCAAATATTTTGGAAATATCTTTTATATAATATATATATATATATATATATATATATTATATATATAATATATATAGTATTATATAATATATATATAATTAGATATATATATATATATAATATATATATATTAGTATTGTTGGAAATATCTTTTATATATATATAGCAATTATATATAATATATTTTTTTAAGAGAATTTGCGATTTTATGCATTTGGTCAATATTTCATTAGAATATTTGTTCAACTCATTTAGTATTATAAAAAGAGACCGTTTTGAGGCTAGCGATTTCTCCTCATTGACTGTCAGGAATCTGTTTATTTCTGGATTCACTACCACTATTAAGAGAATTTTTTAAACGGTAAATTTCATATCGGAAAATAATTGTTGTTATTATTTTTTTTTTTCTCAATCTATTGTAATCATTTACGATATCAAAACATAGTAAATAAAATTGCTATATCATATCAATATATAAATATAAATTTAATATTTATATATAAATATATTCATTATTAAAATGTAATTACAAATAAAGAATTTATATCTTTATTTAACACCTTTAATATATATATATATGATACTATATATATATATATATTAATATATATACTATATATATCCACTATCTGATTGGGGTAGGTTAAAGATAATATATTCTAAAGAAGCTCTGGGAAATTTGCGGGTGGAGTAATTGTTTAGGCTTCACGAATGTGTGAATTTATCTTTCGGGGAAATATTGTATTGAGAATCACTTGAATCTTTCTTTTGAGCATAAAAAAAATTATTATTTCTTATTTCATTTTTTTTCTTTTTAATTGAAAGAAAAAATATTTTTTTTTTTACTATATCCACAAATATCTACCTTCCAAAACTCAAGAAATTTCTACCTCGATAAAGGATGTATGCTTGAAGTTGGGTGAATCGAAGCTGCTATCAAAAAAAAATAAGCTTTCTCGTCCCACTCAAATGGGAAAGGTAGATGATTAATTATTAAATATCTATATATTCTTATATATATATAATATATATTATAAAGTAATATATATATAAAAAGCCCATCAAATTTTGTATGCAAAAAAAAGCCCACCCTGTATCTCCGATATATATGATGTGTAGAGCGAAAAAAAATTGGTGGACCTATTAACCCCATTGAGTATGCATGTTTAGTTTATAATGTTCAATTCGATTTTTTGAATTTAGAATTTTTTAACTTTTCAAAATTTTGGCCGATTTTTGACAATCGTGAAAAACCATTTTGGTACTTTTCCAGTCAAGCATTAAGAACTCTATAAATTTCATTAATATTGAATTAAATTATGTTAGTCCCATGCATAAGGTAACCCACACCAAATTTCAAGAAATTTGGTGCAGCCAATCAACACACAGGTACCATCGAAGACTATCAAAAAAGGCCCATTTGTATGACAAAAAAAGGCCCACTTTTTGGAATGAAAATTGGCCTGTATATGTTATAATAAAATAACAACATCGGTATATTGGGTTTATTTTTTGTTTACCTTTAGTATTTTGCTAAAAAATAGTTTGTTATGTAAAAAAAGGCCCACTTTTCATAAATGTTATGTAAAAAAGGCCCACTTTTCATAACATTAATTTTATTACTACAGGTATTATATATATATAGAGAGTATAAAGTTGCCCCACTGATTTTTGTAAAGAGATCGCAACATTTGGTGTTTTTTATTCTTATTATTTTTTTTTATTAAAAAAAAAAAAAAAAAAAAAAAAAAAAAAAAATAAAAAAAAATTTCGTTTCATATTTAGTCACAAAAAACCTTAAAATAACAAATAATAACTTAAAAAACACTAAAAAAAATAACTTAACCAAAGTTATGAGGGTTGACCAAAATGGGATGATTTTTTAAAAAATTTGAATTATTATACCTTTTTTTATTTTATTATTTTTTATTTTAATTTCAAAAAAAAAAAAAAAAATTCTGCTATTTAGTCACAAAAAACCTAATAACAAGATAATAACTAAAAAATACCAAAAATTAACTCTAGCAAGAGTTAAAAGGGGGGGCCCTTTTTGTCATACACATGGGCCCTTTTGCAAAAAGTGGCTTTTTTTTTTTTCACTTCGATCTAAATAATTTACAAATTAAGCAAACAAAAAAATTCTTCATGGGTAACATACATATCACATGCCAATCTAAGAAACTTATTTAAACTCATATATGTTAAATAGTTTAGTAGTTATTGCCAAACAAAAAGTGGCCTTTTTAGGTACACACTATATATATATAGATATATATAATATATAATAATATATATATATATATATATATATT
>JABUQX010078654.1:25000-30000 GCA_015478945.1 Trachelipus rathkii
CTAAAAATAGTATAATTATTCTCAAAAACACTCCAGTGTTAATCATAACCAAGCAAGTTTTGGTAAAAATCCGACTGTTCAAGGAGGGTCAAATTCACGTTTTGACCATGCTCAAAACTATTCCAGAAGTCATTAAAGGAGTGAAACCCCAAAATAGACCAAATTCATATAAACCCCAAAATAGACCAAATTCATAATATGCGATTTAATAACGATGAAACCGCGGTACAAAAACCCGGAAACAAAATAGCTAAGAAGAAAACTATTCCTGTTGAGTTCTGAAGAGAATCCTGAAGTTCAGGTAAGTCTTTTGGATCCTAATTATGACCCTGATGTAAGTTTTTATAATAAATATGAGAAATAATTCATTTGGCATGGAATTTACCCAATTTAACCGCAATCAGCCGCCGATTTCCTCCCGAAACCGCTGTGCAAATTTTCGCCAATCCGCATCATCCTCTCGTAATTCTGTCATTCTTATTCGTCTAGGAGGGTCATTTTTTGATGGGACCACGCATTTCAGTCTCGCAAGTGGTGAGTGTCAATTTAGAGGCTAATATAGTCAATATAGTTAATTCAAATCCGTGTCTCAGATGTAAATAGTATGGAAGACAATCCTCTTATAGGGAAAAGCTATTATGTTAAGATCGATTTAACGGTCGAATATGAGTTTATATATGGGATAACGTCGTATATCGATTTGGGGAGTGGGGTCTCGCTTCTGAGATGGAAGGTATTCGAGAATTTAAAGAAGTTATATCCTCTCAAATTAGAAGAAAACAACATTGTTTTTAAATCTATCTCTGGTAACGTCATACAAAATTTGGGACGTGTAAAACTCCAAATGATGTTAAATAATCGTCTGTTTAATACATGCAATGTTTGTTGGAGATCAATGTTCATTCAGCGGAAATATCCTTCTTGTACGATATTTAGTTCCTTTACTGGTAGTTTCGTTTTAAAAATGATGTGATATATGAATGAACATATTGTTCACACAAATTCTCTGGTTTTTATGATCTTAAATATGATTCAAAACTAGTATCGATCCTCGCATGTACGATAAATCGCATCCTTTGAAGAATCAAATGTCAATTTCGTTCGTTCTCCGTCCAATTTAATCATCTTCATTTTTGAAGATGAATTCTTGTCCAGAATTATCTATTATAACGTCAATGTTAGAGTTGTTTTGCGAACACAGTAAGTTTCGAAGCCTATTCTAGCCCATTCTCTTGTTAATATTCTTCTCAGCTGAAAACTCGCCTCCGCCTAATATATCATCCTAATGAGAAGAATTCCATATCCAATGTCTTTTTGCAAATTCTTATACAGTAATAATGTACATTTGAAAAAGTGTGTAAACTTCAGTCCTTCCGCTATCACAATTGATAAGAATACAGTTGTTTCGTATGCTAATCCTCTCTCTTTTCGTAGTTCTTATTCTATTATAAATAAAATAGAATCGTCGCAGGGTCTATCCGATGATCAACTTCGCGATGTTTACAAGGAAATTTTGCTTTCTAAATCGAAGAAAGAATCTGATTTATTGGTGCTGCAAGATAGTGCTCAATTGGAGCATAGATTTTCTTTTAGCACATAAAGATGTTATTGCTTTAGGGGATGACAAAGTCGAATGTTGTCCGTTAGGTGAATTCAAAATAGAAATTGTGCCCGACTCACCCAAATATTTTTACACTCCAAGCTATAATCTCCCGCATAAGTTTCAGGCTGACATTAACAAATGGATTGATGACAGCATTATTAAAGGGTACATCGAGCCATCTGACTCTCCCCATTCGAGTCCTCTCCTGGTAATCCCCAAAAAGGATTCTGCGAAGCCCAGAATCGTTTTGGACTATAGAAAATTAAATAAATATATAGTCCCCATCCAATTTCCAATTCCGAGGATTCAAGATACATTGTCTAAGTTAGGTAGTTCCAATGTGTACACTTCGCTCGACTTACTTACTGGTTACTATAACATATCAGTCTCTCCAGAGAGTAGACCCTACCTCGCATTTTCTTCGCACCGAGGTCATTATCAGCCTAAAGTCCTCCCGATGGGGGTGCGAACGGCGCCTAGTACTTTTTGTAAAATCATGGAATTAGCTCTCTCTCATTTATTAGGGATTCATGCATTAATTTATCTCGATGACATAATTGTGTATTCGAAAGATATAGAATCTCATTATCAGAGTCTCAGTTTAGTTTTTGCCGCGTTAAAGAAAGCGAAACTAAAGGTGAAGTTGGAGAAGGCAAATTTTAAACGTTCTTTAGTTTACTTAGGGTTTATGGTTCAAAAGGTTTATCAGCTGATCCTGTAAAGCTGCAAGCTTTGAAGTCGTTCCCGGTTCCCACCGATGTTTCCTCTGCTCGTTCTTTTATAGGATTCGTGTCTTTTTTTCGCAATCTTGTGCCTTTGTTCTCAACCATTGCTCAACCCATCACATCCTTATTCAAA
Source organism: Trachelipus rathkii (assembly GCA_015478945.1). Classification (NCBI taxonomy): domain Eukaryota; kingdom Metazoa; phylum Arthropoda; class Malacostraca; order Isopoda; family Trachelipodidae; genus Trachelipus; species Trachelipus rathkii. Next base: position 27,462 of record JABUQX010078654.1, read on the forward strand.
AAGAACGCTAAATTCGTATGGCTCAGTGAGCAACAGATAGCTTTTGATACGTTAAAACAGAAATTAATCATCGAACCATTGCTTCAATTTCCGGATTTTAGCAAGGAATTTATTATTTCAACAGATGCCAGTAACGTCGGTTTAGGTGCTGTGTTGGCACAGAAGGATGATCAAGGCAATGACCGTCCTGTTTCCTTTGCTTCCCGTACGTTAAGTAAAGCAGAGAAGAATTATAGCTCCCTTGAAAAGGAAGCACTGGCTATTACTTGGTCTTTAGCTAAGTTTAGAAACATAGTTTTCGGTTATAAGATTCGTATCTATACTGACCACCAACCATTAGTGGCTATTTTTAAGAATAAAGACTTAAATAATAAAATGGCAAGATGGGCCATCAAAGTTAATTCGTTCAATCCTGAAATCTTTTATATAGAAGGAAAAAAGAATATCTGCCCGGATTACCTCTCTCGTTTTCCCACCTCTCTCGCTCCAATTTATTCAATTTCCAGTATCGATTATTCTGGTCTTACAAAGAAGTTTTTCAATCTCACATCCGATGTGATAAAAACGGAGCAAAGAAAGTGTTCAAGACTTTCTCCAATCATTAATTCCATTAATACAAATGGCCAAAGTATTAATTTTCCTCATGTTCTCATTCACGATATCCTATATTATGTTACAAAGGAAATGCAATATCTCATAGAAGTTCCCGATTCTCTTGTATATACAGTTCTTAGTCTTAATCATTCTAGTTTGGGGGCTGGCCATCTAGGTCACGTGAGAACAGAAAACGTATCCGAGAACGGTACATCTTTCAAATGTCGAAGTTAGTTTATGATTTCTGTAGAGAGTGTTCTTCATGTCTTAGGGTGAAGGGTAATATACCTAAGAGAGCGCCCATTTTCAAGTACCCCGTCCCATATCAACCGTTCTGCAGGGTTCACACTGACATCATAGGTCCTTTACCTCCATGTAAAGTGTCAGGTGCTAAATATATTCTTGTTTTTAAAATCTTTAAAGTTTCTTGAGTTATGTGCTATCCCGTCTCGTAGTGGTATTCATATCGCTAATGATTGATTCATAGGTTATTTAGGCATACAACCCCCCAACGTTCTCCTATTTCCGATCGGTGGTGAATTTGTTTCGTTCTCTTAAGCAATTATGCAAGCTTTGGAAGATCAAGAAGGTGGAGATAACCGTTCGCTCCCCAATTTCGAACTCGTTGATAGAGCGCGCCAACTTGCAAATTGAGAATTATTTACGTCATTACGTGAATGAAAAAGGTAATGATTGGTCTAATTTTCTTCCTTTCGCTCAATTGTGTATTAATTCCTCTTATAATGAAACTATAGGAGATTCACCACATTTCATTCTTTTCGGCTACTCAAAAAGGTTACCTTACGATGTAGAGAACTACGTCACTCCGTTTACAAATCCAGATAAAAATTATTGTCCCACTCATGAAGAGTTAAAAGATATAGTTATTAGAACTAATTTAATTCGTGAGATAGCGAAAGAAAATTTAGAAGTAGAAACAAGAAAGGCAGCATAAGAAAGCTGAAGATAGAAAGATCTCAGTGGGTAGTAGGGTGTTTATTCTTGATGTTAAACCAGCTGGGGTATGTAAAAAGTTGTTCCGCCGATGGAAGGGACCTTTTAGAATTGTTGGTATTCTAGGGAGAAACAGATTTATACTTCAATGTCTCCAGACATCTCGTGAAATCGCCGTCCATAGCGATAATTTCAAAACCTTTAAATTTCAGATCAAAATCATGTTGTATAATTTGGATATCTAAAAAGGATATTGTAATATGTGTTTGAATTTTATTGGTAAACATAATTGTGGGAGAAATATTGTTAAGCATAAATTCAGATGATGACGAGTCTGAAGTTATGTTCCCTCATAAATCGTCAAAGAATGTAAATAGAATGCCGTCTGTTCAGCAATCGCATGAGAGTCACAGGTATTCAAACTCATCTTTTCATGATCCGATAAGGTCATTTTCTAATTCTAATTCTCACCAAGGTGTTCATGATAGTTCGCAGGAGTGCTCATTTTTGTCAGATAGTGTTCCAAAATCTTCGTTTTCTGGTTTCGAAAATCAAAATGAGAGTGTAAATAATTCAAGTTTTTATAAGTCTAGTTCGTATTCTGATGATTCTGATGGTAATTTCGTTCCATATCAAGGCTATCAGGGCCCTCGTATCCAAAGCCCTAGATGGTTACGTTCGAGTAATAAAGTGTCAAATACTCATAGTACTCCTATTTCTCAAGACGATCAAAGTCAAGCTTCTTGTTCTCATTTTCCTACAAATCGTTCGTTCTCAGAATAGTTCTCAGGTTTTCTCTGTCAACGCAAACTGCATTTGTCATGTTGATTGTTTTGATAGAACAATGTTGATGTCGTATGTGTATATATTTGAAGGTATTATTTGTTAATAATCAATCTTAAAAACGATGTCTTATTTCCTGTACCTGAATTGCTGAGAAGATAACGAACGAAGATCTTGAGAAGAATGAAGAAGTTTTTGTTTTCTTATT
>JABUQX010078654.1:35000-37503 GCA_015478945.1 Trachelipus rathkii
TAATAACATTTATAGAACCCATCATATACTATGTAAATTGTAATAAACCAGTAGCTTTTATTATTGTTTAATTTTTAGTTTAAAGTTTTGTCATTTTTCAAAGATTTCACCTAGTATATTTTTTTTATGATATTGTTTCAAATTTTTAGTGGTAAATGTATGTCTGGAAATATGGATGCTATAATGCAAGACATTTTTTTTGTGGGTAATTAAAAGGGTAGTGTCAATAATGAATAATTATTGTAATGGTAACATAAACCATGCAATGTCACTCCATTGACATATCCCAAATTAGAGGATATGTTAAAATATAGTATTTGACTTAATGAATATACTTGTCATTACATTTATAATTTTTTTTTGTGCAGGGTTGTAAATGATTTGCGATCAATGAATATTTAATCTTTTATTTTTTTTTTGGTGAGTTGTTTTTACTTCATGAATTTTAATTTTTTTTTATTATTATTTATGTTCTAGGCACTTTGTATTGGGATCACTTTACTGATCCAGTCAAGAATAGCAAAATAAAAATACAAGCTTATAAACCATTTTTCACTCATCCTAACACTGAAAGGAACTTTTATTCGCGAATATATATATATTATTATATATATATAATATAATAATATATATACATATATAATATATATATATATTATATATAATATATTATATATATATATATATAATATATATATATATATATAATTTAAATAATATATATATATATATATATATATATAATATATATATATAATATATATATAATATATATATACACCTAACATAATTGTCGTTACTAATTAGTCATTGTTCCAGAGCTATTCCTCCTCTCCTCCTTCTTCTTCTTCTGGCACAGCCAAGAAGCACGATTCTCTGGAGAGCTTTGGGAGAACGAGTTTTGAGGGCTAATGGAAAGAAGATGCTAGTTCTACTGAAAGGGAGACGAAAATCCTACCTGTGAGTGTTTAAACTCGAGGACTGGCGTCGGAAGTACCATTGCCCCCGAGAAATGGTTTCTCTAGAGGTTTCTAGGGTTTAAGAGTTTCGATAACCAGATGAAGAAAGATGCTGGATCAACTGAAAGGCGAAAACCCTTTCTGGGAGTTGTTCTAGATTATATATATAGTTATATATATATAATATCTATATAATATATATATATATTATAGTATATATATATATATTATTAATATATTATATATATATATATATATATTTATATATTATATATATATATATATATATATATTATAATATAATATATATATATATATATATATATAATAATAGCTAGTATAACCAAAACGAATTTAAACATTTTAAATAATTTATTAGCCGACTAGTTTCGGGCAAGAATACTTCTTCCCATTTTCAAGGCTTACAATATAATGATAAAATTTTAAATAAAAATATTATATAACATCAATAATAATTAAAATAATATAAAGTTAAAATAAATAAATCATATAGATAAATTAATGATTTCAATATTATGCAGTAAAGAGTTCTTAATTAAAACAAAATCTCACTTCAGTATTAAAAAGCTGTTAAAATTTAGATTTTCAATTAAGGTCGGTTTGAGATGCCAAATATACAATTATTCTAACAACTGAAGATCGGGTTCCTCAGTTTTGGGACAATATTCCAAAATTGGTATCCTGTATATGGTGGCTTCCTGAAGAGATGAGCATTTATAGCTGAATATATATATATAATACTATATATATAATATATATATATATATATATTATATATATATATATATATTATATATATAATATATATATATATATATATTATATATAGTATATATATATTATAGATATACGTAATATATATATATATATATATATATATTATATTATATATAATATATTATATTATATATTATATATATTATAAATAATATATATATATATATATATATATATATGAAGAAGTTCAAAAGAAAGATGTTTGGAATAATACAAAAGGAGAAAAAAGCAAATAATAAACAGCTGCATAACGGTAAGAGGTGAAAAAAAAGAGATAACTGACAGTTTGGAAGGAGGATGAATGGGGACTTACAGGGAATAGGAAGCTCTCTTCTGGAAGGGAAGTGCGCGAAAGGTTAAGAATGAAAAAAAGAGGAACATGCTCAGAATAATGAAATAGGGATGGTGCTTTCGTGAACTGATGAAACGGATGTGAGGGAGTGTGGAAGGAACACTTCGAAATCTGTCCACATACATTGGTAGTAATGAAGAGGTGATAGTGAGTGTGTGTGGGTTTGATTGTGCAAGAAGGAATAGATATATTTTTGGGATGAGGTCATTATTAAGGAGGAGGTAATGGGTAGAGTGAGACAGTTGAAGAAATGGGTAAACTCTGCAGGTAAGATGAAATTGCTGCGTGAAATGAACAAGAACGGAGTTGAGATGGTGAATGAATGGATTTGGAAATTGTTAGCACAAAGCGAATATGGAGGGTATAGTTCCGAGGAAATGGAGGAGAGCAGTAA
>JABUQX010078655.1:2500-5000 GCA_015478945.1 Trachelipus rathkii
GCTTATCGGGGTGGAAAAATTCTCGTTCTCCTATCACTCTCGCTAACTTTCTCATTCAGCTAGAAAATCGTTGCAGGGATATCTCCTCGATGAGTAAAGCTGGCTTTCATCAAACGAAAGTGCGCTAGACCTCCTGGTTCTCCTACTGACAAAATCTTTCTGGCCTCTTGCCAAAATCATCTCTTTAACAACTTCTGCAAATCTGCCTTTAAACCTCTTATCGAATCTGATGGCTCTTTTGCTAACTCTCCAACTGAAAAGGCCAATCCTCTTCGGCCTCCCTATTTTCCTCGGAAGTCTATACCCTTTGGCACTATCTGGGATTCCTCCTCTCCACCTTCTCCTCTCAGGTGTCTTCTAACTGTCTTTGGCCTGTGATTACAATTTGATCGGCGTGCATAGGCTCCTGAGGATCTATGAAGTTAGGAAGGCGGGGGGCCCGGATGGCATTCCTCTCCCCCGAGTTTGAGGGATGTGCTTCCGAGCTATCTCCTCCCCTCGTCAACTATATTCTCCATGTCTCAATACTAACATCCCTCAGTGTTGGAAGCAAGCACATGTCCAATCCGTGTATGTGGTTGTGAGCGATATAAGTAGGGTGATGGGCTAGAGCCCGCTCTGATCCTTATTAAATATCGCCCTATAGCTCTCACCTGTATTCTATGTTAAGATCTTGAAACCCTTCTTAACTCTCACTTCTTAGACAATCTGGAATCTCATTCTCTTCTTCCGATCGCCAGTATGGCTTTCGGCGTTCGAGGTCTACTGGTGATATATCTTTCCTATTTACCGATTATATGGTGTTCGCGCCCCTTAGGACTACGGGGAGACTTCTCTGTGGCGCTTGACATATCAAAGCATTTGACTGGGTATGGGAACGCGTCCACTGCCTCTCTCAAGCTCCCACCTTGGTTTCCTCCTTTCTCTTTGGCTTACTTATTCTAGCTTTCTTTTCAAGTCACTTAATATCGGCTGTGGTTGATGGAGCGACTTCTTCTTCTTTTTCTGTCAATAGTGGTGTTCCTCAGGGTTCTGTCTTATCTCCTACTTTATTAATACTTTTCATTAATGATCTTCTCACCTGCAACTCTAACTCTACCCACTAATATGCCGATGACTCGACCCTTCACTTTTCAACTCATTTCAATTCTGCTCCCTCTTTTACTTCCAGAATTGCCTCTCGTCTAATCTTTCCGATCTATTCTCGCTGATCTGGATAGAATTTCCGATTCGGGGGTCGTCTCAACTGTGAAAGTTCCATCTCGTTAAAAACTCAAACTTCTAGCAAAATTTCCCTCTCTAAAACACTCTTCTAACCTTCCTATTGTTTGTCCTTTTCGACTTGGTTCTCTCGGTCTCTCCTGTTTACAAATAGAAACATCCTTGGCGTTTTAACATTAACATAAAAAAATGGATATAAAATTGTATAAAGTAAATCGGTTTTGCTTAGGTTGGTGGCCCTCAAAGAGAACTGGGAGTTCTGTTTAGTACAGCTGAGATTTTTTTTTCCCTCTTCTAAAATTACTCAGCTAGTACAAGGATCTCATCCGCTCCTTGTGTACTGTTCTCATATCTGTGGGGGGGGCTCTTGGTTTCCCCCGGCTTTTTGGGTTGGGACATGGGGTCGAGTCAAAAGACAAAAGGCTTATAAACTGTTCTGTACTTTCCAGTACAACTTGACCCTCTATCTTTGCGGCGCGATGTTGGTACTTTATCTCTTTTCTATAGGTACCGCAGCGGCAAGTGTTTCGAGGGAAACTTAACCCGTCACGTCCACCACCTTTATACGCCCTCGTTAGCACAAGGAGTTTGTGTCCTGCGCACGAGTTTTGTGTAGATATTGGTAACTCCAGGATAGTTCGCTGGGGTGTTTCCTCCTTTCCTGCCACCTCTGTTTCGTGGAATTTTTTTTTCATTTTCTGTGTTCCTGCTGAATTAATCTCCCTCACTTTAAAAGCCTGCGTCTGTGCTCATTCATGCGTAATTTGCGCTAGCGGATGAAATTTTAGCCTGCAACACCCTCCCTGAATAGGCGATGAACGAGAGGGGGGGGGGATAACTGTAAGAAAAAAAAAAAAAAAAAAAAAAAAAAAAAAAATATACTGTATATATGGTTTTGAGTCGCAGTGTCAGGGTTCGAGAGTTTATTCCAGGGTTCTTCAGGTCGTATCCCCTTAAAAATTAATATCCCTATACTGGTAGTGTAACCTCGTCGTAGAAGAAGACACATATCCCTGGACCCGCCCGTAGGGTATGAAGCCTCCTCAAAGCTTTTGGACCCCCCCCCCCTTATGGAGTTTTTTCACTTACTATAATGATATATATATATTCAAAATAAATTTTATATATATATATATTATGTTTATATATATAATATATACAATATATATATATATAGAAAAAATAAATTAATCAAGAAGTAAACTTTGAAACTTGCAATTTGTTACAAAGTGTCTATTTTTAATTTAATAATAATATAATTATGCAAATTTTTAGAGTG
>JABUQX010078655.1:7500-12194 GCA_015478945.1 Trachelipus rathkii
ATATATATATATATATATATATATATATATATATATATAATATTAATAATAATAATAATAATAATAATAATAATAATAATAATAATAATAATAATAATAATAATAATAATAATAATAATAATAATAATAATAATAATAATAATAATAATAATAATAGAAATACATTTTTGGTAAACGAAAATGTAAAAAGGACGAATGGTGAAAAATCGATTGGTCATAGGAGGTATAGAAAGAGGATCAGGTAAATGCTTTTTAGTACCAGTAATGAGCAAAGAAAGATTTTATTCACTTAACAGTTAATAACTCGTTAAGTTTTATTAAATTCTAAAACAGGAGCACACACAAATACAATTGAAGGAGAGTGGTCAAAAGTAAAGAAACCTAACATCTTTCCTTTCCTTCTCTTTCCTTAACTAAAATGTATTTGATTTGTGAACATGTATTTTTGTATATATTTATATATATACTCTCTTTCTCTCTCACTATATATATATATATATATATATATATATATATATATATATATATATATATATATATATATATATATATATATATATATATATATAAAAATAAAAATACACAGAAAAAAAAAAAAAAAATAAAGTTTTTTTTATTCTAGAGTAAAAAGAAGTTAAAGCCTTTAAAATTGATGTTTTTTTCATTCACAAGTAAAAAATAAAAAAATTTCTTTCTCGTCTAGCTGCCTGGCAGCCTCGCTTTCTCGATGTACCACACTGCCAGGCGTAAGATGTTATTCACCCGTAAAAAGCATGCCAGACCTAAGATGATACTAATGTTTAAGGTGTTATTAATAATTATTGAAAATGTATTTTTTATTTCCTACATTAAAATGTTCTCTGAATTCAAAAATGTACTCAGTTTGTTTTTGGTAGCTATCCTAGGTTTTTAGATAAAGGTGTCAGCTATTCTGGGACGCTGGCCTATATATATATATATATATATATACTATATATATATATATATATATATATATATATATATATATATATATATATATATATATATACTCTCTTTCTTTCATATATATATATATATATATATATATATATATATATATATATATATATATATGAAATGGATTTTTTATTAAGAAATTGGCAAAATGGAGAAAGAAATGAAAAAAGTACAAAAAAAAAAATTGGGGGGGATTGTTTGTGGGAGTGCTAAAATAGGGGGAAAAATAAGTGTAAGTGGGGGAGAAAGATTTTCAATTTAGGTAAAACTTTTTTCATTTAAGAATGGAAAAGAACTTTTATTTGCAAATCAAAAGGATCTTAACTTCAGGTCCTCTAAATCCATAAATTATCCCTGACAAGGTGCCACATCCACATATACCTGAAAACTGAACACAAGCAAAAATACGTATATGTATACTCAATCCATACATATACATAGATACATACAACAATATACATATATATAGTACCAACCATACACATATACATATAAACAATATACAATTATAATATGCATGCACATCCATATATATACATATATATACAAAGACATACAAATATATATATATAATAATAATAATAACCTATGTAGATATATAAATACTTTATGTATATATATATATATATATATATATATATATATATATTTCAAGGTTAGAAAAAAACGGGGTCGGACCAAAAAAAACAACGCAGTGGTTTTTTTTTTTGTGTGTGCCTGTTTTTATTTTTTGGGGGGGGCTTTTTTTAAAATTTCTATTTTTGAGGTAAAAATAAAATATTAATAATTGAATTTTTTTTTTTTTGTTATTTCAGTATTATTTCACAAATAAATTAATAGATTGGTATAAAATTTACAAATTAAATATATGATTTGGTAACAGACATTGTCCAATTCCCACTGATGAATGAATGTAATTTTTTTAATTGATGAAACTTGTAATGGTAAATGGTAATGCTATTGTTACAGGTTATTGATAGTGATGACATATCAGGACTATCTTAAGTAAAGTAATTATGTAAAACATTTAAATTTATATTTTTTAAACTTCTAGCATTGTTGCCATCATGATCTGAAGCTCTGGGAAGCTAGTAAGTTAGCTACCAATAGTTAAGTAGTTGTTACCTAAAAACTAGGATGGGGGTGCCCCGTAGAAATGAACGGAATGCATAAGAGAAGTGGAGAAAGGAGACGGATTCAGAGTCAGAGAAGGAAAGAGTTGGAGAAGGAGTCTGAGTCAGAGGTCTAGAGTTGACAACCGGCCACCGGTACTGGAGCCGGTGCGGTGCCGAGTTAATAAACATTCGTATAACAACAATGTTGGTGTCCTTATATATGTTATCGGGTCTGTAGATCTCGAATATGATGGTTTCAGAACCTTCAAGAAAAAAAAATAAATAAATTAAATTAAATTAAATTAAAGAAATTAAAATAAAAATAAAAAAAAATAAATTAAAAAAAAATAATTCTTTTTTCTTTATATGTATATAACTTAAAAAATTTACGTTTTACATACCATATACAGTAAATCAGTAAATCAAACCACCATCCAACCACCCTCCCTCGATCTATTGATCGATTGATCTATTATTGATCTATTGATACAAGTCATATTTTTTACTAAAATTGTCATATTTTACATACCGTAAAGCAGTAAATCTGTAAATCAGTAAATCAAACTGCCCTCCCTAGCTCCCTCCATGATCTATTGATATATTGATCTATTGACCTATTGATTCAAGTCATATTTTTTATTAAAAATCTTGTTTTACATACCCTAAAGCAGCAAATCAGTGAATCAGTAAATCAAACAACCCACCTTACCCTCCACACCCCATCCGGGATCTATTGATCTATTGATCTATTGATTCAAGTCATATTTTCTACTAAAATTGTTATGTTTTACATACCCTAAAGCAGTAAATCAGTAAATTAAACTACCCTCCCCACCACCCTCCTGAACATCCATGATCTATTAATCTATTGTTCAAGTCATATTTTGTATTTTGTTTTATTTGCTTTAAACATTTTGTTTTTACTAAAAAAAATTATGCTTTTTATGTTTATAACGTAAAAAATTTGCGTTTTTACATACAATAAAGCAGCAAATCAGTAAATCAAATCACCCATCCCACCCTCCCCACCCCATCCCTAATATATTGATCTATTGATCTATTGATCTATTGATCTATTGATTCAAGTCATATTTCGAGCATCATTTTGGATAAACATAGCGTAAAAATAAGTTCTTTATACACAGATCAACGAATATATGCTGACGTAACAAAGATTTCACATTAATAAAGCTAACACAGCATCACATGAACTAAGAATATAATGTACAACGGCAAACCTAACACACCTTAAACACGATTAAACTGTTAACATTAACATAGTTCTACACTTAACAACACTGAAGTAACTAACATAGCATACAAAAACGTAACCTATTCACACTTTGTTAAGCATATCTCTAACATAGCAATGTTAATTTTAGATTATGGTAATATTTAACAAAAATTTATCATAACCTTGTCTAATTGTCATACTGATCAAGGAATATATGCTAACGTAACAAAGTTTTCACATTAATAAAGCTAACACAGCACCACCTGAACTAATAATATAATGTACAACGACAAACCTAATACACCTTAAAAACGAATAAACTAACTGTTAACATTAACAAAGTTCCACACCTAGCAACACTAAAGGAACTAACATAGCATACAAAAACGTAACCTATTCACACTTTGTCAAGCAAATCTCTAGTATAGCAATGTTAATTTTAGATTAATATGGTAATATGTAACAAAAAATTATCATAACCTTGTCTAATTATCATACTGATCAAGGAATATATGCTAACGTAACAAAGTTTTCACATTAATAAAGCTTACATAGCATCATCTGAACTAAGAATATAATGAACAACGACAAATTTAACACACCTTAAGCAAGAATAAGCTGCTAACATTAACAAAGTTCCATACTTAACAACAGTAAAGTAACTAACACAGCATGCAAAAACGTAACCTATTTCCACCTTGTCAAGCATATCTCTAATATATCAATGTTAATTTTATATTAACATGGTAATATTTAACAAAAATTTATCATAGCCTTGTCTAATTATCATACAGACCAACGAATATATGCTAACGTACCAACGTTTTTACATTAACAGTAATATTTAACAAAAATTTATCATAACCTTACCTAACTATCATAATTCCCAACGAATATTTGCAAACATAACAAAGTTTTATTCAAACATAACATAAAAAAAGGTTCTTTGAATAAAAAATCATGGTAAAATGTAATAGTTTACCAATCCTCAAGCAGTAAATCAGTAAATCAGTAAAACCTCCGCCCCGCCCCTCCCCCCCCCCTCCCCCACCCTTCCATGATCTATTGATCTATTGTTTCAGGTCACATTTCGAGTATCATTTCGGATAAACATAGCATAAAAATAAGTTCTTTATACACAGATCAACGAATATATGCTGACGTAACAAAGTTTTCAGATTAATAAAGCTAACACAGCATCACCTGAACTAAGAATTTAATGTAGAATTTTTACTTTTTTATTAACTGAAAAGTTTATTTAGTAATTTTAATAATGGAATCTTGTTATTATCTTCTAGTCAATAAAATTTAAAGATATATTCATTTGTACTTTTGCATTAAATTTTAAGAATTATTATTTTTTTTTT
>JABUQX010078656.1:0-7500 GCA_015478945.1 Trachelipus rathkii
TTTCACGAGATGTAATAGATTTGTATTATAATGTTTTGTTTTAAATCACTGATTATTTTAATCAGATTTAGAATGTAATATTATGTATTATTTAAACGTATGACGTAAATGTGATGTTCATAATTATTATAATATAAGTTTTATTTATTTGATAATTATAACATATATGTACTCTATTTAATCAATTTTATTATATATATATAAAAAAATATTCTTATATTTATGTATAACGTAGAAGTATTATAGATTATTATAATTATATTAATCATTTAGAATATATATTATAGTAGCAAGGTAGGCCCTATTTGTTATAATGTCACATTAAAACAAGAAATTTGTATTTGTTAAAGGGTAAAGGCTCAATAAATAAAAAAGATGTCCTGTGGTAAAGCTTACATGTTTGAAGCCCTAAATTAGCTAAAGTAAAGTTTTACCTAAAATAAAAATTATTACCAACCTCTTTTTCCATATCTTAAAATATTATTTTAGGGTAGGAACCTAATTAGGTTATATTAATGGCACTATATATATATATATATTATAAATTAATATATATATTCATATATATATATATATAATTAATATATATATATATATTATATATTTATATATATATATAAATATATATCTATATATATATATATATATATAATATTAATATATATTTATATATATATAATATTAATATATATATAAATGCTCTTAGTGATTCAATAGTCATTATAATATATATAATAAATATTATTATAATTCAATTATATAGTATTATATAGTATATATTTATAATTAATTGTTCATACATATAAAATAGATACGGGTAGGATATAGGAGTAGTACCTATATATATATATAATAATATATATATTATATATATATATAATATATATATATATATATTATATATATAAATTATGGGCCAACACTTCCTAGATTAAGGCAGGCAATGATAATTTTTCGGAGATACTTTATATTTTTAGAATTCTCTGACACACCCTTTAGCAGTTACATGAGAATTTTTGAGTTTGATAGCCTAAGGAGAGTGTGGTAGGAGCCTCTATTTATTTTGCTTTATATAGTAGGTGTAATTCAATTTAAATTTATAAATTACTTTCTTTTTAAATCGAGAAAAAGAAACTATTTCAAATATATGAATTTATTACAATTACATTTAGTAGCAATATAATAAAATTAAATAATATAATAACATTAATAATTAATAAATAAAATATAATATAAAAATAAATTAAAAGATGTCACAATAATAATACAATAATATTAAATATAATAATAATTTAATAATAACATAAATATATAATTAATATACTATAATCATTAAAATAAATATAATAATTAAAAAAAGACTATATAAATAAATGAGTTAAGTGGTTCGAACCGAAACTTAAAAAGGAAGAGTTACATTCTTCGCATGATAACCTCGAAAACTAGCATATCACGGATATCTCAGAAACTAGAGGATAATTTACAGACACACACACTCTATGGGACGAATTCAGCGTATTTGAATTTTTGTTACTACGAGTATTTATGTTATTATATTATTCAGAGAAATATGTATTTTAGTTATGTTAGATGTTGTGAAACTGAAACAAAATAATATATATTTAATGCGAAACTAATCGGTTATAATATTTTTTTTTAGGGGAGTACTCAGAGAGTGAGAGAGACGGTTGGGCACAGACTGTGGGGCGGACGTTTATACCTATACCAGTGTCACGTAGTGGGGAGTGGGCGTGAGAGACTCGCCTCGGCGGCACACCCAAACTACCCAAAGAGCGGGTCGAGGATATCGCGGAGAGATCACCACTATCCAGAGAGGCGGGAAATAGCTCGCCAACCCCGTTAGTCCTCACAGTGAAGGCCGAGAGACCAGCCTGAACTCTTTTGCATCATTTGCGGTTACCTTACTAGGGTATTCCTTTTTAGTTACACAAATAATGATATTATTTCAATACAATGTTGCTGGAGCGATTGTAGAATAAAGTATTTTTACCTTGTTCTTGTTCTTAATCACCGTATTGGCTTTAATCTTAAACAAAAATAAAGAAAAAGTAATTTTTTATTATTTCATATTATTCCAAATCAAATTTTATCTTAGGCTGATTCTCCATATTAATGTTTATCATATAGTTTTCTATAGTTAATCAATCTTAAAGTTTCTCGAGATATCATAGCGCGGTCGCTTTACTATCCACATTTCACCCATAATAATAATAATAATAATAATTAATAATAATTAATTAAATACAATAAATATATAAATAATAATTACATATTAATAATAATAAATAATAAAAAAAAATATTAAAGTTTTAAATTTAAAAAAAATTAATAATTTTATTTTTTTAAAAATTTAAAATTAAATTAATAAAATTAAAAAAAAAAATAAAAATAATAATATACTAATAAATATTTAATATAATAAAATTGTTAATAGGGAACTATATTTTAAGCAGCAGCAATAATAATAATAATCAGAATCCTAGAAATTTAATTAAAATAACATAATAAATCTTAAAATATTGAATGATAGGAAAATTTTGATTTATGGATTGAGACTTTTCATTATTTTTATAATGCTTTTATAAAAGATCATATTTTTAAAATAATATTGCTTACTATATTTTTATATAAATATTTGAACAATTTTATACATCCTAGCAAACATTTTAGTACGTTTTACGTTACAATATGTAGCTTTTTTATTGCCTGCTTATCTAGGAAATTGCCTTATTATATATATATATATATTATATAGTTATTATATATAATATATATATATTAATAATATATATACTATCTTTAATATATTATATATATATAATATATATATATATATATATATATTATATATATATTAAATATAACTATATATTATATATATATGTATATATATATATATATAATACTGATATTATATATATATTATAACTATATATTATATATATACATATCATATTATAATATATATAATATATATATTTATAATAAATTAATATATATAATTATTAATATATTATTAATATATATAATATATTATATATATATATATAATATATATACTATATATATATATATATATAATATCTTATATATTATAAATAAATATATAATATATGGCGGATTAAAGATATCTATATAGGTGCTTTTAGATAAACATATAACCTGAAGCGAAAAATAAATAAATTTGCAACAGTTTTATTATTATTTTACAATTCTTTAAATATTTAAAAATAGATACAGTTTTTTTTTAACATTTTGGGCTACATATGATTTTCATTCTCGAAAACGGTTTATTTATAATTATTTTTTAATTTCATTATTTAGTGTATTAATATAGTCACTCTCACATTGATCACGATAAAGTGTATATATAATAATATATTAGAATAGAAATCGAAGTGAAGGTTGAGTAGGATTAAGTTGAGTCATGGATTATAACTCAATATAGTATATTTAATATATATAATAATTTGATATTGCTAAAAATGAATTATTTCTCAAATATATTTTAAAGTAATTTCTATAATATTTATATAAAAAGTTATTATAATGTATATAAACAGAAAACTATAGCCATAATAGAAATGCTTTTTAAATAAAATGTAAAACATAAGCTAGTGAGGATATTCTATGACAAGAAAATATGTTTAGAATATCCTTACTTATGATTTGTGTCATACCATGTATTAGGAAGAATAGAAAATTGAGGGTGTGATAAAACCAATTTTTTGAGATAATTTCCCATAATATTAAAGGTTACCTATCAAAATATCTGATGTGTGTCATTAAGATTAGTTTATTTAGGTTTCTTTTCCAGCTCGTATTAAAGCCACCGGTCGACACATTCGAGTCAATCACGGATGAGTATGCTATATTATATCCTCGAGCCTTTTATATCACACTAATCATAATAGAGGGCCACACGCAATAACGTTAAAGCTTACCTTCAGTATACATGTGAGAGAAAACAATAAAAGATGTAAATTTATAAAACAGAATCTTATACTTAATAATTTAGTTAAAAACTAGATGAGTGTATAGAGCCTCTCAGAGAAGTGATGCTAGGAGAGAAGTAATAATACTAAGAAGGAATAACAGTGAGTGGTTTAATCTGACCACTCTGAGAGCCTGACCGACGGGAGGGATCTTCATACATTCTGTGATAGCAGACTCTAGTAGTATTCGCTCGCCTCAGGGCCCTGCTCTGATAAAAATGAGAGTTGATCAATCGCAATATATATTTTCATTAGGTGGGGCCATCGAGTCCAGATGTTGTGGCGAGTGAGTGAGTGTAGTCAGGAAGGTAACGGGGAGTGTCGTACCCAGAGTCACGACCGAGATTATAGTGAGCACCAGAGAATGAAGCCCGAACCTTCGTGAAACTCAAGCGTATGCTTGAGCGCGTCACGTGATTTAGATTTAACATCATAAACGACTTTTACGTATATAAGAACTTTATTTTTTTTTTACACTATTGGATGCATGTGTGGAAGAATGTGCATAACGATACCGTACAATTTTAAAATTGTGCGGCCGGAGTGAGATATTTTAAAATGAAATTAAGAGAGATTATATACGAAATGAATATTGAACGATGTGTGAGCTAAGAGAGGTAGGCGAGCTAAGCAAGTAAAATATAGATATCGTAGAGTGATATATTAATTAGACGCATTTTTGAAAGCAATCCCAGACTCTCTTTTATATATTAATAGATATAATATTATAGACATATAACTTAACACTCTTTTTTAGCTTTGCTGCTTTTGCTATTAGATATTTATTGTAATAACAATATTAGTAAACTAATATTTGTCACATAAACTTCAATCCGATAAGTTACTTAATATTTAATATCCTCAATGATAAAGTTAATAACCTTTAAAAGTAAAAGAAATACAAACTATACTACTGAATATGTAAATAATTTTTAATGGTTCATATTAGTAAATCATAATTAAGTATCACAGGTATATATTCAATATGAGGATACGACAGCTAGTAAAAGTCTCTCTAATACCAGAACTCAGAACATGTTGGAATGTTCGTATGTACTTTGTTAACTTCTATGCACTATACCAAAATATATGATATATGTTATTATTGCGAGAGGTAGACTTGAGTATCACTTCTCATCTTGTCGCATATAATAAATACAAATGTGGAGTGCTCAAAGATACGTATTCATGAACTAAATTGATTTCGCGATGTTCCGGGTTTATAACCGAGGTAGAGGTCCTATATAATATATAAAGTTAAGTATTATAAAGTTCAATACTATACTATACTATACAAATTGTATTAGGAAAAAACTATAAATACTTTGAGGTACAAAAAATAAGTATAAATATATATATTTACTTGAGTAGTACTACTGTCTCCACTAGTTATAAGTTTTTCAAAATATGATGAATGAAGTTATCTATATTAAACATATAATAGTAATGTACTTATTTACATATTGAGGTGATACTATAGTAATATATATATATATATATATATTATTATTGACAAAATGGTATTATAGATCATACATAAAAATATAACTTTCACTACTGCTTAAGAATGGAATTGATAATAAAGTATTAGCTCAAGAAATAAGATACCTAATATGATAAGCATTACTATTAGTAACAGTATAAAGTATATAATTTTTTAATCTTTATTTTCAATAATATGATAATTTTAGTTTTCAAAACATTTCAACTATATGTATATTTTCACATATATATATAAAAAGAACTAAGTTAACTAATATATATATATATTATATAATATATAATATTATATAAATCATATCATGGCCATAATGAATGTCTAACCTGTTTTAGATATTTAGGCTATATGATGTTATATGGTAAGATATATATATATGAATAAGGTAAATGGACATATTATGACTAATATAGATAATTATAGTATATATTAGAATATATGAAAGAAAAATATCAACAGATTTGCGGAGAAGTTGACTTTGGTATATATAAAGTGAGATAGCCTGTGTGCAAACTTGAATATTTTATTGGTTAGGATATGTACAAGTAACTATATACTATCATATATCAAATATTAATAATATATATATATTATCATAATTATATATTACTATATCATACTACCCTGTATTGAGTATATACGATTATTAAAATATAGTTTATTGAGTCAGTGAGAAGTATGTTGCTTACGCTATATATATACTAATATATATAGTATATATATTATATAATATATAGTGTTATTATATTAATTTATAATAAATATTGTAATATATATAATATGGTATTACTGGAATAAGAAGGTAATATATAGATATCTTAATAGTATATGATTCATAATTTATGTTAGTTCAAATTAGTGATAAATTACTAGTATAATAGCGTTAGTTAGTGTATGAAGAAAAATAGAGAAAATAATGAGTAATGAAAACTATTAATTTCTATAATAGCATTAGGAGAAGTATTGTGTTAAGTACGTGATAAGGAACGGCACAGTAATTAGAAAATATAAATCAGAATAATACTATTTACCAAATCTGAGTATGTCATAATTATATATGAAAGGATTGGATATGATACCACTGTAAAAAAGATCCGAACTAGCTAGTATTCCGCGTACACATATGAAGTATACTATATAGATAAATTACAGTTATATATATAGAGCTGAATTTTTTCGATCTAAATATATATACTAATCACCTGAGAAGATATCAGATAATTAATACTTATAAGTATATTATTTTTGTTTTTATTACCGAATCATATATATATAGGTAAGATTATCCTTCAACTATACAATTATATGTATATGGACCGCTTTATATTATATATTTATAATATCATACAGCATTATTTCATTTAATATTATTTATAATAAAAATAAAGGCAGATTATATACTTATATATATCTATATTATTATAATAATAAGATTATTATTATAATCATTATTAATAATATATATATAATACTATTAAGGAATTAACTGTGACTGAATTAGTCATCAATTAGCTCTTTCATCTGTTAGTTTACCCATTTCTTCGAATAATTACTTTTATAGTTAAATATCATGTTACTACATCTTAACTTAGGGTTATCACAAAGTTTCTTGCTCTGATAAGGTTCCTCTAATTGATATAAATTTCCTGAGATTACTACGGTTGAATTATCCAATGAAAAATATCTCCAATATTATAATTATAAATTTCTGAATTATCATCTCTGCTACTTGAATGAGCAAATTGTAATTTTATTAATTCACTCTCATTTATCTGACTAATTATAGATTATATGATAAGTATTAATTACATACTAGATAAATTATTCCATGGTGGCATAGAAAAACTAAGTGAGTCTATGATATAAAAACTTGTAATTAAGTGATAATGGTTACGCAGATTATACTATCTAAAAAATATCATTGATATAAGAGTTTAGATTTTAATAAGATTTTGAGACAATCAAATTATAATTTAATCATTTTTT